>VZTT01028642.1:5863-16874 GCA_013400855.1 Buphagus erythrorhynchus | reverse complement strand
TCTAGACTGTGCAAAAACATTGCCTGGACACATTGCACAGCATTTCTTGTATATTTTATTACATACCTGTAGGAGTATACTCATTCTTAATTCATAACTATCAACAGAAACAAGAAGAGAAACTCCTACCTAGAAAAGTCAAGACCAGGATCATAAACTACACAAAATGCTGGCTGTTCAGAACACATTTCTGTGCTGGCAGAACTCAGCCCCTACAAGTAGGAGATTCAGTGTAAACATAAATCAGCTGCTGTGAGGATTTTGCTGCCTCTCTCTGAATATTTTCAACAGCAGCATCTTTCTCAGTTTGGCTGAAACCAATCTGAATGGTGGGGAAAAAAAATAAAGTGGGGTAGCAGTTGTGTGGGAAAGAAGCAGCTGAAAGCTCAGCCAGTGAGGGGATGCTCTGTTCTGAAAAGCCCTCTCTCCTCTCCCCAGTGACCTTGGTGACCCCTCCAGTCCTGTGGCAAACAGTATCCATTCCTAACACAAAAAGTCTCATTTTTTTATAGCTTGTATAAATCTTATCTAGTAATTTCTAAGACAGGGATGAAGTATTTCATGTCTCTCTGGCTACCACTTGGTATTTCCTGTGTCACTGAGTAACATTTTCCATCCCAACCCCCCTCCCTTTGAGGCCACCCTACACATGGAACCACAAAAAAAGCCAATGAATACAGAAGCAGAAATTAGGGAATACACTGCCAAACACTGTAGGTGTCTTCCTTCACAGCATCTAGTGTTAGATCACTCTAGATATTTCTAAAGAAATATATACAATTCAGCACTATTTATGGGTGAACATTTCACTTNTTGCTACCCTCTGTTTGAATAGCTGGTTATATTACCTGGCCAGACCACAAATTGTTCTCTCAGGATTTTTGGTAAGGGGATATGGGACCACAAATTATATTGAGCTTCACAAGTTGTTGAATTTGCTTTCCATCTCTTCCTTGCACCCCAAGAAGGATAAATATAGAAAATATCAAATAACCAGTTGCACATGGGATCACGCTGAGATCAATACCTATTTACAATTTTTTACTTGAATAATGAAAGCAAATTAAAAATCATCAAACATTTCAGACACATTCCCATATTTCTGGTTATTTGGTCAAAACAGACCTTCACCTAAACAGCCTGATTTTTATCTACAAGATTCACCTTCTGATGCACTCAACCTGTCTTTCAGTACAACTTCCAGGTATGTGGAAAAACATACATCAACTTCTAGTTTTTGGAGACACCAGGATCACTCCCCCTACAGTCAGCCTGACTTGAGGAGCACTGAAATCAGAAAGTTTATCAGATAAAGCAAATCCCACCTCAGCATGTCCATCAGCATCTGCCATGCACTGAAATTCATTTTTTTGGGGCAGCCTCAAGACACAGTTTTTGTCAGAAAAGCAGCAAGATCAGCAAGATTAGATTAAGATGCTAATTTAAAACTTCATCATGCAGGTTTGTTTACCTACTTTCAGATAAACCTTTCCAGGTTTCAGATATGCTATTCCTTAGGTAAGAACCACTTTTTTAAAAATCCAGTCATTCACAGATAGATTGTCCCTAACAAAGTGAATTAATTTAAAGGATTATTTCATTGTACAAAGAACCAAAATAATCTGACAGATGAAGACTAAGACATTAAAATATCACACCCTCTGAAAAATATTCCAGCCAAAAATTCAAATTAACACCAACAGGGCACCAGTTGCTCTGTAATGACAGACTTTTAAAATATAGGAAGATAAAAGATCAAGAATGCCTGGATTGCAGATTCTTTAAAGATCAGGCTTTGTTGATGAGAAATAAAGTAAAATTTGGGAAACCACAAACACTGCAGCTCACTCAAACAAAAACTCATCCATGTCAGTAGGAAGTATGCTATAAAATCCCAATGAGCAGAGCCTTTTAAAAAACATTCAAGAACCAAGAGTTGTTGCATGGCTTTGTTCTCCAACCCTTTAAAACACAGTATGTTCATTAAAAAACATCTGTTCTTATTACAACACATTATAATAACCGCTAAGGAAAATATTTTGGTTTAATTATTAGCAGATGCAGCCTGCTTAGAAATGTTTCTTTGAACATATAATTTCTGCAAAGGTGACTAATTATTGTGACTAGTTTCATTCTTTAATCAAGGCAACCCAAGCACCATCAGCAGCAAATTTATAGCCAGGCAGCTTCAGCACATATTATACAATATTATGTTATGCTATGTTATATTATTTTCCCAGACAAGTGCAAGAAAACAGATTTATTTGCCTTCTTGTGCATCACCAGAACAGTTATCCAATGAGTTCTGGTCAGCTGTACTTCTGCAAATCCAGCAGCATAATTTCTCTTGCAGAACTTTTCCAGCATCAGTGAAAATGGATTAAAAAAAAAGAACAAAAACCATTGCAGCTTACAATCTAGCCTGAGTTTTCAGACATGGGATTTATCAAGCAACGCCTTCAACAGTAAATATACTTGACATTTAGTTGCTGAAGTAAAGTAAATATAGGACCCAATAGTGTCATTTTTATGGAGTAGAACTACACTTCAGAGTGTATGTCAGAAGTGAAATTCATTTAACTAAACTGAAAAGAACCATCTAAAACTGACAAGGGATATGAAAATAGGTTGATACAAACATTTCAAAGATTCTTTTACAAGGTATCCCTGAGGAGGAGAAACTGTTAGACCATCAAAGCACATTATCCTGCTACCTACAGAGACTCTGTGTAGGATATTACCTTGATGCTGCAAAGACTTCTCTGTCCATTAGAACCATTTTGATACTCACGTTTTGTTTCTTCTATGATATTCTACACTCTGTGCTTGCTCATTAAATCCCAATATTTGTTTATTAAGACCGTTTCAGCCCAACAACAAACCTGGAGTTCAAATTTAGACAGTGCATGTGAGCCAGGGGAGACAACAGGATTGCATTCTCTGTCACCTGGTGTGAACTCAGCACCGTGCATTTACACAATCTCATTTTGGAAGCTGCTGAAATGACACTCTGCCTCTGAGCCTGCTCTTTTTAGGAGAAGCTGGGAAGGAGGTGTTGCAGGTGGTGTTAAGGAATGGATAGATTGGGAAGAGCAGCCACAAAAAGGCTGGGAGCCTGTGGGTGAAAAGAAGGACCAGGCAGAGCACACCTTGTGGCTGGGGTCCACTGCAGGTCCCCTGATCAGGGCATGCTGTTAATGAGGTCTTGCTCAGCTGCAGGAAGCATCACACTCCCAAGCTCTCATCCTGATGTGGGATTTCAAGCACCCAGACACCTCCTGGGAGAGAAATACAGCTGGCCAGGAGAACAAGGAGAAAAACTTTCAGGTCCAGGTATGAGACAAACCAGAGCAGAAGTATGACTGGACCTGGTGCCCATGGTATGGATCAGCTCATCAGGGGAATTAGGACTGGAGGCAGCCTGGGCTGAAGTGACCATGCCCTGGCAGAGTTCCTGATCTCAAGGAACATGGGTCTGGCAAAGAGCAAAGTCAGGACCCTGAATTTCAGAAGAGTGAACTTGTAGTTGTTTAAAGAATGAATGGATGAGATCTCCTGGGAAGGTCTCAGAGCCAGCAGAGCTGACCAGGGCTGGCCACATTTTAGGAGCACTTTTCTTAGGAGCACAAGGACTCTCCATCCTGGTGCATAAGAAATCAAGTGAGACAGGCCAGAAACTCCTGGTTTTTACCAAGGGAAGAAAGAAATACATGGGGAAATATAGACCTCACTTCTGTGAAGATTATGGATTAGATCCTTATGGAAGCAGTATTAAGGCATGTGCAAGACAAGGAGATTAATCAAAAGGGAGCTGCAGTTATAAAGAAATGCCTTCTTGAGGAGACTTGCAGCAGTAGTTTAAAGGGCTCATTCTGTCCTTCAGAACCATCCCTGCAAATTTCTGCTTTCTGGGGAGGATGTAGCAGAGCAGGTCTGTGTCTTCAGGCCATTTTATTTCAGTATTCCATGGCTAGCTATTTATATTCCTGGCCATTACCCAGGGATAAGTGGTCAGGCACCCTTTTTTCCCTAGATAAAAAGACAAACAGCACTATTGGGTTCTGATGCTTTGGTATTTGTTTGTTTTCCTTACCTTGGGGCAGTAAGGTTGAGAGCAGCCAAGAGAGAAAGGGAAGTGAGGGCTGGACTAGATGATCTTTGGACTTTACAAAAGTAGCTTGATTTTCTCATTGAAAAAATTAGTAACAGTGTAACCCACATGATGCATGGATAGAATTGGGAAGTCAACATAGGGCAAAACAGAAATTAATACTCTGAAGCATTTTTGCTTCATACCCCGTGCAATGTGTGCCCACTTGTCCAGCTGAATTCACTCAGCCACTGAGAACATTTCCCCACAATAACTGCTGATTGTGCTCTTAGGCTGAAGAGCATCTTGGTCCCAGTTCATGCAAGCAGGCTGATTTCCATCTCTAGAAGCCCAAAGAAATCACAACTACTTTATTATGTATGAACTTGTAGAAGGAAAAATCGGTTACTTGTAAACATTCACAAGCAAGCCATGCAGTAAGCCATCAGAATTCAATTATATTCAATATAATATCTTACTGCAGGAAAACAATTAATCTTGTATTCAAAAGGATTGAAATTAATTTGAAATGTTTCATTGAGGAAGCAAACTTCTCAAAAGCCTTTGTAATCAGCTCTGTAACTAAAACGGGGGAAAAAAAGCAAGGAAAGGAATTCACACCTGGGTTTTCTAGAAGATTGCTGTATAAAATAACTGAATAAACAAAGCTGCACATTTCACATCTGATCACCTACTTTAAAAACCAATTTCTAAAATAAATTTAGCTACCTTTATGAAGTTCATTAGTTGATAGGCATTATTATCTCATTTAATTCATAATTTGCAGCAATTTCCTCTTGCTTCATGCCAGTGGCCCAGACTGCAGCTTTCTATACAATTTCATTTTCAGTTTTTAATTCCTCTTCCATTTCTCCTATGTTTTTTTAAACTCTGTAGCTCTTATTCTCTCTTATTCTTGCATATTGCTGTCAGTAACTACACACCCAGCTCTCTCCATCATTCTTCCTCTTTACAGGAAGGAGTTTCCATGAGGTGGGCAGATCGTGGTGGCTCATAAAACTCATTCTTCAAGCTAGCAGGAAGGCAGAAGACCCTGGAGAGAGCAAGTCCAGGTTATCACACCCTGTATGCATCAAGGTTCAGCACCTCTACCAGATGTCAGCTGTGTGGTCATCCCTCAGCTCGCTGAATTGAGTCGTTCTATTCCACCCAGTTCAGTCAGACTCCCCATCCACAAGGTCTCTTCTAAAACCACCTCTTCAAATGCACCTTCCACTTATCACCCCAAAAGAATTTTGCATGTTTCTTCAAAACAAGAATTGATCAAATGTTCTGGTTCCTTTGCTTCTGCTCACCTTCTTTCCCTTCTCCCACCTTTTCCTTCCACCATAGAACACAGAAAGGTTTCTCATCTGCTTCTCTAATTCTTGCATTTAAGTGATATTGGCTGTGCTGCTTTCAGCTGGGGTAGAGTTAATTTTCTTTGCAGTGGTTGGTACAGGGCTGTGTTTGGATTTGTGCTGAACACAGGGTTGATCACACAGAGATGTTTTTGTTGTTCTGAGCAGGGCTTGCACAGAGCCAAGGCCTTCTCTGCTTTTTGTAAAGCCACGCTGGTGAGGGAGCTGGGGCTGCCTGGGAGGGGGGCAGGGGACACAGCCAGGACAGTGACCCCAAGTGACCAAAGGGAGATTCCAGCCCATGGGATGTCATGCTCAGGGTATAAAGGGGGGGTGAAGGAGGAAGGGGGGACATTTGGGGTGATGGTGTTTGTCTTCCCAAGTGAACATGACCTGTGATGGGATCCTGCTCTCCTGGAGAAGGCTGAACTCCTGCCTGCCCTTGGGCAGCAGGGAATTCATTCCTTGCTTAGCTTTCCTTGTGTGCACAGCTTCTGCTTTCCCTACCAAACTCTCTTACCTCAGCCCATGAGTTTTGTAGCTTTTACCCTCCCAGTTCTCTCCCCAGTCCCACTGGTGGGGGAGTGAAGGAGTGGCTCCCTGGGGCTGGGCTGGTGCCTGGGGTTAAACCACAACACAGACCTGCTTACATGGGCTTCTCTTCCACCCACCCTCAGGTTCTCTGGTTTTAGGAGTTAAGTCTTTGTTCTGCCTGTCCAGCACATGACACAATGCCTGGCCCATGGTTAGATGTCATTACAGCCATGAAAATAATATCTCAAAACCATTAGCTTTGTTTAGAAGAGAAATCACTATTTTCTCTGAGATAAAGTAGGTCTGGATTTGATTACTGTCTAAATCTCCTGCAAAAATATTACAGAAAGCCAAGACAAACTAGGGCAGCTCATTCCGTGAATTTCTTGGAAATGTTTAACATAAACTTTTGCAATTAGAAGTCCCACAGAATGCGACAATGTAATTTTTAATATTAATTTCTCATTTTCTTTTAAATTATGACATCATGTAAAGGAATGTTTTTCTGCAATTTTTAAAAACTGTTCTTTTTAAATTCTTGGTAAAAGGATCTCTCATATTTAGTTAGGCCAAAACCTGACCTACCTTTGTACCAATTTGTGAGTAGCATGCCTGCAAAATGATCATGTAACAAATGGGGCCACAAATAAATGCCTTAAAATCTACCTTGAAAAAATTCTATTTCTAAAAGCAAGCAAACAAACTTGATGCAAAAACCAGTGGGTACAGCTGAGCTCTAATGACCTGGGCCATTTAAAGAACATCAATAAGCTCAAGGTTACTTTAGTAACTCATCTATGACAAGAACAGAACTATCACACAGTGAGGCAGCCAAACTCTTCTGTCTTCAGACTCACCCTAAGTCACCTTAGGTGTCTGTTCTGTCTTCTCTGGATCCCACTGATACGCAGTTGGTGAATTCCAACATATACTATCCCAAATATTCCTCCCATTATTATAAATTTGTTTCCAAAACATTCAAGAAACACAGGTGGAACTGGAAAAGTTTTGCAATTCACCCATTAAAGAGTGCTTTTTTTTTTTCCCCTTGAAAATCTTGATTTACAATATTCCAAAATAGACAATTATTGTTTCAAAATAGCAAACTCATATAAAGTTCCAGCCACATCCAGGAAGTGAGAATTGATACGTGGCATGAAAACTCACACTTATCTTGTTGTGTGGTTTATATATAACTGAACAATTTCAGAGTGCTTAACACTGTAACACACTAAGCTTTCTCTAATTCCAGCACAATATTTTATGCTCATCAACAATCAGGTTTTTTTGTTTTTTTTTTTTTGTTCCTCAAAAAGTCAAAGGGGGTGCAGAAGAAGTACTCAAACTCAAAGCTAAAAGAAAGGATCATCATGCTCCACATGTTCCATTCATGATTGTCATTGGATAGGATGTCTGACACAGACATATCTGTTTCATATTTGCGTACTGAACTGCTTCCTCCTTTACTCCACTTTTTTTTTTGCTAAGAATATCTGGATCAAAGGGATCATTATGGGATTGCAAATCTATTTTAATATAAGGACCTTGTTCCACCCATCTCCACCTCCTTCCCAGGGTATAAAAATGGTTATAAAAACCAAACCTTTCCCACAGAACACCCTTCCTTTTTGAATGCAGACATTTGCTGATCTGTTAATTACACCAGACTTCCTCTCTAACACCTATGTCTTTCACCAGTTATTTATAGAACTCAAAATAACCCTGGTCCAACATTTATTTAGCACCTCAGAGCTGTACACCTCCTTCTTCTTCAGGCAGTGAAGGATTCTTAGGATGTTCTGAGGATGTTCACTGCAGATTGTGGAAAGAAGCATTTTATTTCTGAGAAGAAAACCATCTCCTGGGCTCTTTCTGAGCACCTGGCCTTGTCCTGCCCCACCAGAAGTCACCAGGTGATGGACATGAAGGTTCTTGTCTGCCCCAAGGCAAAGATCACTCACTGTTATTGTTTTTCTCTGTGGGTGTGTTAGTGTCTCTGCACAATGACAAATAACTGCTGTGAAGCTTTGCCCTCCCCTTTCAGGCCCTCAAAATGACCACATGACTGCAATTCGGGTTTATTTTAATGATTGGTTCTGTTCTCTCACACTTGCAACACATTATTCAGTGAATTAACTTTGCCTCTCTTTCAAAAGAACACCATGAACAGCCTTTCCCAGCACACAATATGTAATTCATTCTTTTCCTTTGACCAATGTGTTGCCACAAGGTGCTGGTTTGCTCCTGTGGTACAGTCTATTAATTAACAGATAGTCCTAGGAGTGCAAAGTATTCAAATATTTAGAAATAAGAATCTATGTGCCCATAATGAGATATATGGAGAGAGGTTCTGCTTTTAATGCACTGAGAATCAAAGGTGCTCTAAGATAAGTGACCTGAAATAAAAAGACATAGAAAATACAGAGCCAAAACCTAGCAGCCTCCCCAGCTTATAATTTCTTTGATATTTTATACAAGAGCGTAACTACTGACACTCTTTTCTTTCACTTTTATTTTCTTGGTCTCAAAAAAAATAATTTAGCAATCTTTTTTCCCCAGATTTTTACATTATTTGAGAAAGTATATGTAAATATATGGGAAATGAAAATAGCAGGCTGATGGGAATACTTTGGTAAAATTGTACATGAATAAAAGATGAGAAATCATGCTGTTATAAATGTCTTCATCCATTAAATTTTAGTATCAAGTAAATTTCCAGCCATACTAAACTGATCTCTTCTTCTTTCTTTCCCTATAGAAGTCACAGATCACATTTGGAATATTATATGTGCTTCATAATTGAAAGAAAATGCTATCAACTCCCAAAATTTTCCTCCAAATTAGTTAGTCAAAAGAATTTAATTCCCCCAACATCAAAATATTTTGTTCATGTATGAACAATAGGAATTATTAATATGTACATTTCCAGAGTTATATTAGAGCCACTGTTCATCATGGAAAAGCATGCTGTAATTATAAACTTTTCTTTCTTTATCCAGTCATTACTATATGGCTAAATATATTACATCCATAATTAGGATTAGATGACTTGGTACCTTACAGCATACATTATATACATTGTTTTATATATAATATACCGTATAATCATGCAAACACTGAATTATTCCAATTTAAACTCTTAATTTGAATTCATTGCAGTGTACAATTTAATCACCAGAACAGTCTGAGAGATGAGGTGTGGGAGCCCTGGAGCCTGCCCAAGGGGCTGAAATCTCCATGCCCTGGAGAGAGAGGCCCTGAATTGGTGGAGGGACACTAAGGGTATGGAGAAGAACGACTTCCCCCCACAGTTCTTTGCAGTTTTATGTTCATGTGTCTTGGTTTTATTTAATTTCTTAAAAAAATGTCTTGGTTTAATTTGAATTGCTCGGCCAATGTACTAAAAACGTCACAGTTTGATTTGCTAACTTAAATGTACTCATTTGCTGTTGTGAGACAGAGCCAGGAGCAAAAGAGTAAGGCAGACCTAAAACTTACAAGGGTATAAAAAACTTTATTAACTACACAAAGAAAGAGAAAGAAAAGCAAATTCAAGATCTTAAGACTACTCCTTCCTTCCCTCTGCCAACCTTCATAACAAAACAAACATACAGAAAACTACTTCAGTCAGTTCCCAACTTAAATAGTCCTTTTTCAGTTCACTTCAGAGAGAGAAGTTTCCTCTTGTCAGGCCATAGGGACTTCTCCACAAGGAGGAAAAGAAACCCAGTCTTCTCGTGGTTTCACTTTCACAATTTGCATCTGTCCAGGAAAAAACTTGCAAAGTCGTGAAGCTCCTCCCATCCTCACAGCTCTCCCAAAGCTGTGCTTATGGGCCATGTTAAACTCATGGGGTATTACTTTTAAGAATGAACTGTTCCAAAGCAAAAGTTCTCTTCATCTCTTTTCTCTCTGTTCATGCTTCATCCTCAGAAAACCGAGACCCCCTTCTTTCCTCGGGGCAAAGATTCTCAGCACAGGTACTTTTAGTCAAATGATCTATCAAATGGAACACTCCAATCCCCCATGTCTTTTCTCCACGGTTTATAGGAATTTTCAGTGCGATATCAGTCCATCCCTACAACTTCACAAAAGGATTTTCAGCCAACCTCCATAGCATCTTCTCATTCTTCTTCCATCTAAAAAAAAATTTAGCTCTTGCTTCACTGACTTTGTATCTCTTCTGTTTTATCTCTCTCATTCAAAGGAAAGCCGGAGGTCAGCAAGTCTTATCCAAGCACTAAAGAGTTAAAGTTTCACACAGAAGTTACAGGGGCTGGGCCAGGCCTGGGCCTGCGGTGTGAGGGGCGGCTGAGATCTCCATCAGCCTTTCCACACTGCCCATGGCCACCCCTGCTCCCCACACAGGGCCCGGCTGCCTCCCCCCAGGCCATGCAGGGCTGGGCGGGCTCGGCCCCTCCGAAGCTGCTCCGAGCCAGCAGCAGGAGCCGGGCCCCCCCGAGCCCCGGGGGAGGAAGCAGGGCTAAGGTTTTCTCAACGAGCCTTTCCTCCCCCCAGCCATCGGGTCCCTTGGTTTGCAAACGGGGCCCAATCGGCCTCCTGAGCCTCCCTGTCCATGGGAGGGAGCCCAGACCGGGCCGGTGTTACCTGCTCAGCCACTGGAAATAAAAGAGCTTTCTCCCAGGTTACGTCCTTCAAAATGTGTGTTCACAGAGCGAACTAACTTTCTCCAATTGGTTTCTCACACTGTCAATAACCAAACCAGCCTCCAATTGGTGCCATCAACTCACAGAGGAAGTTCTCATAGAGAAAACCTCTGAGTCCATCCTTCCCCAGGTGAAACCAGCACATCATGTACCCCTGTTCCGTTTCCCTAGTGGGCCCATTGGCCTCCCCACCCCTTTTCCCCTTTTATGGATGTTCTCTAGAATGTTCTCCATTCCCCTGTTACCCATTGGCTCCATTTTGCTGCAGTGTCCCTCCCCCTTTTACCCTATTGGTTGCTTCCCTTGGCCCTGCCTTTGCCCCGCCCCTGAGCCTCCAGCCCATTGGCCCTGATGCTCTG
>VZTT01028640.1:60764-71791 GCA_013400855.1 Buphagus erythrorhynchus | reverse complement strand
AAAAAAAAAAAAACAGGAGTTCTCTCTTCCATCACCAACCTCAGGCTGAGGGCACAGAGAGAAAGTGGCAGAAAATCCAGTCCTGAGGAAAATGCTAACTGTGAAGGCACAGCTCTTTCCTGTGCTAGGAGGTGCTGCTCACAGCAAGGCACTCTGGAGAGGGCACTAGGAAAAAGTTATGGGAGCACTTTGGGGTTTGCTTCCCTTTGGCACTGCTCCCAGAGCCACAGGCCTGATCTGGGCACCAGACACCCCCACTGTCACCTCTGCACCCACAGTGAGTGAGGGGAGGTTCCACAGCACCCTAATCCCTGGTACTTGAAAGAAAGCATGGCAGGTTTGTATGGGATCAGTAAATACTGCCTTTGCACCCCAGGGTGGGAGTCAGGAATGACTGCTGCTGCTTCTGCTGGTATAAACACAGCCAATGGGGCAGTCCTGAAATTGTGCTGTCTTTGAAAACAGCAAATCTCGAGGCCAGACTGCTCTGGCAGTAAGGCTGGCTCTTCGTGGTGGCTAAATGTAAGAAACAGATGATGCGTTTTTCTCTGGAAGTTGAAATGTTCATCCATAATGTCCAATGCCATCATCCAGCACCTTCTAGCATGCCCTGACTCTCCATGCAGGTGGGTGTCTGATGTGTGGTCACAGCTCACCTGGGGAAGTGCTTTCTGAAGCAGATGGTGAGTCTGTGAGCAGTGGGTTCACAGATGACAGGGTGGTGACACCTCTGCCACCACCAGCCTGGGTTCCCAAAGAAGACTGGGAATGGCCTGGAGACCTGATGTTTTCAGTATCACTGGTGGAAATCTCTGTTGTTTGGGCCAGGGTGGTGCTGGCTGGCAGAGACCTTAACGTCCTCCCTCCACCCTTGGTGTCTGTTGTGGAAACAGAGGTGCTGGTGGTGGGGAAATTGTTTCTTCTCTCTGTTGACAGGATGCTGAATGACACATGGCTGCTTCCAGTAGCTAAAATGTGATAAAGAAACAATTTACATTTTTACACATATGAAACTATAAATAAAAATGAGCTTTCTTCCAATAGCACCCAGAGGCAGCAAGTACACAAACACAAGTAGAAAATATGAGAAGATGTCAATTTCCAAAGATGTAAATCCTTCCTACAAAAATTTGTCTTGTAAAAAACAGTGTGATGCTGACAAAAGTGCTATTATATAAAAACTGTTGAAATACTAATGCTGTGCACTTGATTTCACCATTATGTGCCTGAGTGCACTCCATGCTGCTAGAACAAATATCGTGAGGACCCAGAAAAGCCTGGAAATTGGTTCAAACAAGGCACTACCCTGAGCAGTGTGAAGGTCTTAGAGAAGTCTGAAGAAACAGGATCAGGGGGAACAGACCCCTTTAGAACCACAGTGGGGACTATGACCAAACAGCAGCATGAAGGACCTCAGAGACCACATTCAAAGTTGCCTTAAATTTGTTGAGCTGGTTCAAATTCTGAGAAGCAGCATGATCCAAGAAGTAGGGCAGAAGGTAGGAACTGAAGTCTGATCCTGGGACAACAGGGACATGATCTAATCCTCAGTTGCTTAGTTCTCTTGTCTGTAACATGGAGATAGCAACTGGAGATAGTAAAAAAAGGACTGTGATTTGAAAGTTAATTATTTTTCTTGGCATAATGAAACTTTCCACATATGTGCCCTTTCTGTAAAAAATCTAAAGCACATCTTTTCGGTCAAGAAAGAGCTGAATAATTTCAGACGCAAAATCACACTGCATGCTTCCAAACAGTATATTCTACATAGCAGGAAAGAGTCAGGCAAGTGCAAGCTGCAGGAAGTCCTCCTTTGGCTTGTAAGAAAAATGATATTTCAATTCTAATGTGAGCTCACCTAGGGAAGGGCCTTCCAAAGGAGAGTGAGAGTGTGTTAGGGAGGAGTCTGCCACCCTGGTGAAATCTGTCACTCCTGTGGAGCCCTGAGCTCTGGAGGAGTCTCTCACAGAAGATGTGGGCAAGGACTGGGTTGTGCCCAAGGTCCTGTACATGGCACTGCTGGATGTGGAGCCCTTGGCTGCTGTCCAGTGGCTGCTGATCGAGGCAGACCAGGGCAGCCTCCCACCACTGCTGGACGTGGCTGAAATGGGAGTGCTGGTGGCAGAGGAGCTGAGGGAGGTTTTCTCTGCCACTGGTCTGTGGCTGCTTCTGACACCTAGGATACAATAAAACCAGGTTTGATTTATGCATACAGTGCTATACACACCACTGTTTGCTCAGCACCCATTTCTGTGCTGCCCATTGAGAAACTGAAGGTGTTTCTCTGGGAAGAGGTGAATCTCTTCAGTAAAGGCACATGTGCCTTACAAAAAGCCATGAAAAATCTCAAATCTACATCCTACAGACCAGACTGCATGGCAGGTATAGCACCAAGTGACAGCTGCAAAACCCCAGCAAGTGTTTCTGGCAGGGAAAGTGTGTATGCATTTCTTACTAATGTTCTTCCCAGGACAGGAGTTTCATTAGTAACGAGGCCATCGATGTTTTCCACTTCTTCACCCAAAAGCTGAGCTCCACTCTCCCCCTTCCCATCCACCCCACTGCCAGCTCAATGCAGCCAGAAACAAAAACATGCATGTATCCAATAATGACTGATGACCATATCTGAAGAAAAGCAGTGCAGGGATGTAAAATCTCATCCAGCCCCAAGGCAGACAGCTTTCAGACTAACAGATTTACCTCGGAAAGGACCTTCAGAGGCAGAGAGGGAGCTTGTGAGCAAAGGGCCCCCAGGAGGGCCCGGGAGATCAGTGGCTTCCTGTGAGCTGTTGGGATGATGTGTCCCAGTCCTCAAGGAAGAGGGGGTCCCTCCCAAAGAGCTTGTGGGGTTGGTGCTGGTGGCAGAGTCCCTTGTCACCCCAGCTGTGTGGCCATTTTCTGGGGACATCAGTGTCCCCACTGCCATGCTGGACATGTCAGCACCCTGGATGTCCAAGTGCAGCGTCACCTCTTCTGCACCTGGGATGCTCTTGGGTTCATAATTGCTGCTAAAAGCTGAAAAAGGAGAAGAGAAAGACAAAACTAAACATAAACATAAATAAAAACTGCTGGGTAGGTTTCATCCCACTATCAGTAGATGTAGACAATGTATGTGTGAGTATTCAATACAGAAATATTTAATACTGGGAAATCATTGAGACAGAGGGAGAAGTGGTCTCTAAATAGGAACTGCTGAAGTTATTGCTTGAAAAATTCAACTGGAAGTTTTCAAGGAAAATCTATCCTCCCCTTCCAACAAGAATAATATTTATCCATACTTTCATTTCTGTGAAATGTTTTTAAATGTACAGAATGTGCCAAATACAATATTATTCCTCCTTCTTTAAAATAAAAAGGATGTATCTTGTTAATAAAGAGTCTTTAAATAAGAGTTCTGAGGTATACTGCTATCTATCAAAACTCACTTGTGGAAGCACTTTCTGAAGGGGACAGCAAGCCTGTGAGCAATGAGTCTGTGACACCTCTGCCTCCATCATCCTGGGCACCCACAGACATCCCAGGGGTCTGGCTCTGGGCTGAAGAGCTGGTGATTTCAGTCCCAGAGGTGGAAATCTCTGCCATGGTGACCAGCCTGGTGCTGGCTGGCAGAGACCTTAATGTCCTCCCTCCATCCTTGGTGGCTGTTGTGGAAATGGAGGTGCTGGTGGTGGGGAAATCCAAACTGAACCTCTCCATAGCTGAGTTGTTGGATGGCTGGTAGCTGCTTCCAATGGCTATGGTACAATAAAAAAATGGATTTATACATATGAAATTATAAACAGATGGATCCACTTTCTTCCCAGATGCTTACGGCACACATGCAGATATTAAGCATAGGAAGTTTTCAATCTGGACAAAGTGCTCTTTTGGAAAGGCATGACTCCATGACTGCCCTCACCGCAGGAAGACCTCGCACAAAACCCAGGGCTTGCTGCCAGGCTTTGTGAGAGTGGTGTGGCCCAGACAGCACAAAACCCAACAGGACAAGGACTGTGGGGATTTGCCTTTAAATCCCACCTTTGCTCTAATATTGCTGGAAATAGTCTCAGGCACTTTTTTTTTTTTTGGTGTGGCTTGAGCACAGCATCAAACAGCAAAGGGAGGAGACCTAAGCACAGCCACATTCCCATATGAGCCTGCAGCTCACTACACATCCCAGGGCTTAGCAGGGCACTGTCCTTTGGATACTGGATCTCAGGTTTCCTGCAGCCCCAGTGGTGCTCCCAACAGCTGTGACAGAGGGAAGGGATTTGTCAGTGTGAGAAGCCTGGAGATGTGTTTGCTCCTGAAAAGCCCTGGACACAGGATAAGGATAAGGATTCAGCAACACTGAGGTTTTCAGTATTCATGTGGAGCTGGGCAAAGTCTCTGTTTTTGGGAACTCCAGAAATTGGCTGCTGCAGAGCAAGCAAGGGGAAGCCAAGGAGCCCTGGGATCTCAGGTTTGCTGCCCTGAGCAAGTTGTTAAGCACAGGCATCTCACCCTGTTTAGCTGAGGGCAAACCTCACCCCGGGTGGCCACAAGTGTGGGTTCCCAACCTCCCACCCCACTCTGTCACCCCTTGGGCACAGGTCAGATGGACTCAGAGCTGCCCTTGCTCTGCAGCTGGCACTGGCACAGTAAAGATATTTCACAGCTGCAGACATCCACCCTGCAGAAAACACTGTGATAACATCCAAAGAACTTTTTTTTTTTTAAGTGGAAAATGCTGGGGGGGTTGGATCAAATTATTTTTTCCATCGTTTTTTCCTGCTTTCAGCAGGGAATTTCAGCTAACCATCCAAATAATAAAAAACAGAGCTCATGCAAAACAGAGCATCTCCTCTGCTTCAAGAAAGCCAATACTATAAAATGGCTTTTTAAAACTATGAAACAAAGGCCAGCAAAGCTCACCAATAAAAGTGTAGTCCGTGGGAGGTGATGCTGTCAGCAAAGGGCTGGTGGAGTTCCCTGTGACAGCCCTGGGGTGCAGCATGCTGTGCTCTGGACCAGTCTGGGTACTTGGAGTTTGGGAGGAGGCCTGGGGCTGTCCCAGGGGGCCAGGGAGGGCAGTGCTGGGGCTGCTCCCCAAGGGGCTGGGTGAAGCAGCTGCAGTGCCCATGGCAGGGCTGCTGCCCAGCTCCATGCCCACCCAACTGCTCATGGGCTGAGAGAAGCTATCAGTGCCTGCAAGGCAGTGGGGAAAGCAGATGAGAGCCCAGAGGTGGGCTTAGCTGCCCACACACCATTCCACACTGCCACCCTTCCCCTGCCCCTCAGCCCCCCTGTCTGCACTGTGCCTACAGGAACTTTGTGTCTGGAACCAAGTAGTTCATAATTTTGAATACTAGGAGGAGCCACATGGCTTCTCTCCATCCTTGTGCATAAAGCAAGCCAGAAAACTGCCCCGAGTGCACAGTGAGGATGGAGACCTGGATCCACAAAGCTCTACAGCACAGGAGAACCAGGCTTGACCAATGCTGGCTGCTCTGGGGAACAGCATTCACCTTGTTCCCAGGTGTTGGAACACTTTCCCAGCGTTCCTAGGCTGAACTGGGATGGCTCACCTGGGTGATGAGATTCTGAAGATGAAGGTGGCAGCACTGTCCTCACAGTGTGGTTAAACCCTGACACATTCCAGACGTGGTGCCCTCCCTGTGTCCCCTCAGCCAAATTGGTGCTGATGGATTCTGAGCCTGGTGCTGTCCCTTCAGCAGCTGCAGGGGTGCTAGGAGAAGCCAGAGCCCTCTTGCCTCTCCCCTGCCTGCCTGCAGCACGGTGATGGCTTCCAGGGTCTGGAAAGCAAAAGGGAGAGGGTCATGTTCACCTGGAAAACTTCTTTTGTCTCAGCTGGGTGGCAGCAGCATCACCTGCAGTGGTACCCAGCCCTACCTTGCAATAGGAAGGGTCACAGCTGCATCCCTCATGTTTCCTCTGTTTAACAGAGCACAGTTTAACTGCAGGAGGGATTGATGGGAACAGAGGTCTTCTGTCGCCAAAAAATAATGGCATTTTAAACATTGTTTTCATTTGTGCATGGCAAAAGAAACAGATTTTTTTTTAGAGACATTAAAAATGCAGAAGGCAGTTGGGAGCTGGTGCCAGAAAAGCCCACAGCTGGCAGCCTGGGCATGCCAGCTCCACATTCTAGCCCCTAAGCAGAAAAAAAACAAGGAATCAAAAAATTTAAAAAAACCTCTATGCTTACATCTTATTTCAGCTGGGGATATTAAGAAAAAGACTCAGGTAGGGATAGGGCAATCAGCACAGCTTTGTCTTGCTGCTGTGAGAAACAGGTCTTGATTTAAGTTCACGCTTAAAAGAGTACACTGATTTACTTATTATTGAAGATCATGAACCAGCCCAAAAGTAAGTGTTCACTTGAAGGATTTCCATGTTAGGACCTCAGCCACAAATCATCATCACAGCTGGTCAGGTATCCTTAAGCTGAGTTCTTATAACCTAGGCTGGGCTTGTGATGGGGTTCAGTTTCTGATGGGAGAAGTTGTGGGGACACCCGGGAGTCTCTGTTCTTTGCACAGCCCCTGAGCTCAGTGGATGGGCAGGACTCCCTGGGTACTGCTGGCTGGTGAAAAACAGTGGCAGCTCCTGAGAATCATCTTCATTGTAATGTTGTAAAAACAAAGCCCAGCTTTCCTGAGATTGGATTTCTCTCATAAATCTACATTTCTAGCTGTGGGGCAGGAATACTTCCCAACCCACTGGCTATGCTCAGTGCATGGGCTGGGAACAGCTAACAGGGACTCTCACATCCATAAAACTCACCAGGAGGATGTCTGTGGGTGAGCAGGTGGGTCACTGTCCCAGCAGATGGATGTTCTGGGGATCCTACTCCTGGAGGGGTGACATCCCCATCACTGGCAGGGGGGCCAGTGTGCCCTGTGACCCTGCTTGCTGCTGGCACTGCCCCGCGCCTGGCAGGCAGCTGGGACCACTCCCTGCTCCCAGCCAGCATTGTCACCAGCTCCACAGGAGCACCAGGAGTCCTTATCTCTGTGCTTGGACTTCTCTCCTGATGGCTGCTTTCAATTACTGAAAGGAAAGACAAGAAAAAAAACTTAGAACCTATGAGCACTGATGTGCAGGCTCAGCTCACTGCAGTAACACCAAGACCAAGCTCTGAGCTCATTTACTTACACTAGAGAAAAATTTTGCATAATCAAAACACATACATGAAATTTATTTTAGGATTTGCACCAGTGGAAACTAGATTGGTCTGTGGGACCAAATATCAAAACTCACCTCCATGCAAAAGACTAATTTAATTCAGCACCCTCAGGATTTTTTTGTGTTAGAAGAAATAAATTTTGAAAGGAGCAAAAAGAAAGCCTTGCACAAATAACTGATGGAAATACTCGCAGTGTAGAGTCCATGGGAAGAATGTGAAGGTCTCCAGAGCTGACAGCCCAGCACAGCCCACGTGCCCCATTCTGAATGTTAGATGGGATGGGAGAGGGAGGGCTCCACAGCTCTTCCCAGTGCTTGCTGGACACCTGACCTCCAATCCCATCACCTCCAGAGAGCTGGCATGAAGCTGGCTGAGAATTGCAGGGCAATCAAGATGGTCAGTATAACCCATCCAGCCACCATGAGGCACTGTGGACAGAGGAGATCAATGTATGGTGTGGATTACACAGCCCACCCAGGTGCCAAAGCACCCCAAGGTGATGAAATATTTTGGCATTTCTAACATTAATGTCTACCAGAATATGAGAAAAAAGATGAAGAAGAAGATTGTGCATGAGTGGTGGTCCAGGGAATCAGAGTTTTCAGCTTATGGTACCACCCAGCGCTATGGAGGATTTCCCTGCATATCAGTTCATATAAAAAGCAGCACCACCACCTATATTACAGTCCCAAGGCTTGGCTGGCACTGCAGCCTCAGATGACCTTCAAAGCCCACAAGAAGTCAAAGCAAGTCCAAATCTGAAAGGACAAGGTCCCTGTTTTGTCCATCTTCCTTACAACCAAAATGCAGTCTCTGCCACAGGCAGCAGCTAAAGGCAGTCATTCTCTGCACAAAAGCTCTGATTTTGAAGGTTAAACCTGTTCTGGGCCTCCAAATATTTTCTGTAAAAATACTGTGTGTTCAAGAGAAACACCTATGGGTGTTTCCACCTCCTCCTTGTCTTGTACATCTTCTTTGGAGTGGCTGTACCTGCCACAACAGAGGTAGCAATTTCAGAAGTGTCCTCTATCCATCTGCAATAGCTTCAGTGGGAACTCACCAAAAAATAGAGGGGTAGGTAGGACAGCCTGTATTTCATCCTGAGAGTCTAAGCCCTGTGTGGGACAAGGAGACAAGAGCTGTGGTGGAGCAGAGCCCCCAGAGTTCCTTTACTGGCAGCCCTCACAGTGGCTGCCATGCTGAGCAGCCACTGCCACCCAGAGCCCACTGTGAGCCACCTCCTGTCTCATGGGACAAGCTTCTGGTCCTCACCAGTTGGACAAGGGGATGGGAAGTGGCAGGGGATGCTTGCTGTGTTCATTTGCAAACCAGTACCCAGCCTGTAATTGTATCCCACAAGTCCATTTATAGCAGCCCCAAAAAATGTGGCTGTGCTGGAGGGCAGTGCACTGAATTTCTCTCCATCCCCCTCTCACTAAAAGCTTTCAGCTGTGCAGCCCGTGCTGACTGGAAAGCCTGTGGCCAGCTTTGCTGCATGGAGAGAAGGCAAAGAAGCAGATACTTAAAGAAACCCTTAGGGTATGGGGCTAGACAGAGGGAAATCTGCTATCTCAGGTTGCCAACTCATTTGTCAACAAGGGCTCTGGACTGCTCAGGCAGGTTAAAATATACAGCATGACACTGCAGCAGGCATTTCATTGCCACTTCTTAAAAAGTAACCCTGGAAATGCCAGCAAGCAGTGCCTTCAGCGATGTTCCTTGATTGAATGAGACCAGTTCAAAAGTAAAACACTGCTGTTTGCTTATCTGGTGATTGTTTGCCCTGAAAATCCACCTCAGAATTTTCTCTATCCTCTTTTGGCTCTGCAGAGCTGCTGGGAATAAACTGAAGCAAAACCCTTCCCCTTATTGTGGGCGCCAGCAAACCTGGCTTTGAGTGCAGTCAGGCAGCGGAGGGGCTGAATAAGAAGGTATTATTTACACAGGCTTTTTAGAGTCATCTGGCATTTTTAACTCTGCCCTGCAAGGTATGCCAGGTACTGGTGCAGGGAGGAAAACCTCGTGCTCAGCTCCCCAGTTTGGTGGGTGCAGAGCATGAGCTACACTCCAACCCACAGCATGTAGTAAGGAAACCCAAAAAAATCGTGTCGTTCAACAAAATAGACATGAAATCTCACATCCATCAAGCCTGCCAGAAGTGCAAGATAACCACAATATCCTCTTCGATTTGCCTGCAGAAATTAAGACTTCAAAAACGACCCTCCTCTGGAGCGGATGGACCAGATCAAACTCCTTCCAAAAAAATCCCCAAGGGACCATCTGGCCTCCCTTGATGCATTAAAGGCTTAAAGCAGAGGGGCCCTTTAGCTGAGGTACCGATCTGTCACTAACAATTTTGTCACATCCTAAGCTGCCAGCAGCTTTGCATGGTTTAACTCCACATAACCACAACCATTGAGAAATATTTGACTTCCAGCACAAAACCCTGCCACCCACTGGATCAGTGTTTTCCTTCCCAGTTAAAACTAGCAGTGATGCTCACCAGACAGGTCGAGGCTTGGAGTTACTTTTTCTTTGCAAGCATAACAAGTCCGTGGCTTGCTGTGAGCTGAGTTATGTAGCTCAGCCAGGACAAACAGATCAAGTTCCAGCTGATTTCTCAAGGCTTTGGGCTTGCCCCTGGCAGCCCAGTTGGATATCTACCTTGTGAGACTCCTGAAGAATCTTTTTTGGGCCAACAATTTTCTGTCTCCATCCCTGACACAGCACAAGCATTGCTCTGTTTCAGAAATGGCTGCTACCAAGGCAGCATTTAGGTGATGCTCACAACACAACCATGGGTCAGCACGACACCAAAAAGCACAATAATGCAAGTTTTCTGCAGTGACTGTGATCACACACAGACATCTGTCTTAGGGCAGGGAGGCAGGAGGGATGTATCCTGCTAATGCCAGGAGAGCAGCATCCCCACAGGCAGCATTTGTCAGGAGACTGCAGCCAGCCAAGGCACGCCACAAACTCTCCCAGTCCCACTGCTTCCCTGCAGATGGGATTTTTATCCCATCGAGGGGCAGAAGAATACTTTCTTGACTGGGGAACACAAATTTAATGTGAGTTCGCACAGGAGGAAAGCCAAGAGCAGGGGATTGGCTGTCCAGAGCGGCCCTTCACCCTCCAGAGCAGTCCCTCCTGGAGAGGGTGGGCATTCCCCGGGGAGCATTCCCGCTAGGATGGGAATGGAGCCGCCCATGCAGCGCTTGTTTTGCCAGGGCCACCCCGGGAGCATCCCTTGGCAAGCGCAAGCTCCTCCCGAGCACAGGCAGCTATAATTATAAACCCCACATCTGTTAACGTTGCATAATCTTAACATCATCCGAGGCTCGCGGAGGGGACAAAAAACTCATGTCGGCTTAGAAAAGTCCTCGCTGGCTGTAGGGAAAGGTTGTGAAGAAAGGCAGGCTGCTCGGGAGGAGCGGCTCCGGTGCCGGTCCCCGGGCGCTGCGCGCTGTTTTGCTCGGCTGCTGCGGATGTCGGGATCATGGGTGGAGGCCGGTCCGGAGCCAAGTGAGTTTGTGCGAACAAAAGCTAAAGCCCTAAATCTGGACCGTCCAGGGCTCTCTGGGATTTTCAGTTTCCTTCCTTGTTCTTGCTCTGAAAGAAGAAGTTCAAGGAGGTGGGGGGGAGGTGGGGGGGGCTGAAATGGAGCTTAAAAAAAAATTCATACTTGAGATGGGTCAGTTGAGTGTAAACACGCAGATAATACCGCTTGGGGAAGGTCCCTCGTGTGCATTAAGTGCGGAAAAAATGCAAGAGGTTTTTAACCACATGCAGTAAACCCTGTTCTGCTAATTTTTTTGTATCAATACAAGCAATTATTCCGTCTGGATTAAGAAAGGCG
>VZTT01028640.1:32597-46337 GCA_013400855.1 Buphagus erythrorhynchus | reverse complement strand
CCGGCCCGGCCCCCAGCGGCCGCCCCCTCCCGCCCCCGCAGCCGTCGGGCCGCCCGCTCCCTCACCCGGCTGGCTGCGGCATCAGTGGGAATGATAATAATAATAATAATAACAATAATAATAATAATAATAACAATAATAATAATAATAAATAACAACAACGACAACGACGACGCTCATTTTTACTTTTACTTTATTTTTCCTGCTGCATCTCCCGGCCGCTCCGGGCGAGCAGGACCCCCTGCCCGCAGCCGTCGCGGAGCTGCCCCGGTTCTGCGTTTAAATGCGGGCACGGCCACCCCCGCGACGGCAGGGTCACCCCCTCTCCCGCACTGCATAGCCCCGGACTTAAATTCCATGGAAATCAAGTCCTTGACAAACAACTTCAGCTCTTTTCTTGGTTGTAAAGCTAACTCCCTTTTGAACGCCAGCAGCAGCGTTTGAGGCTGCAACTTCTTGCAGTGGTGAATTTCCCAGGCCGGGCTGTACGGGAGGCAAAGGATTTCCCTTCATTGTTCTGAAATTCCCCTTCATAATTTCATGCTCCTAGTGCTGGGACAGAGCACTCAGCAGAGCAGTGGGTTGGGCTTTGCCGGAGCTGCCGGCATCCCGGTGCGCCAGGTTCAGGGTCCCCGCTGAGCTCTCCCTCTCCAAGGGATGCAAACCCGTCCTGGCCAACCTCTCCCCTCGAATCGCTCCCGGGCCATATGCTTTACCCTCGAGCTGCTTCAGAATCAGACTTAATTTCCACAAGCCAAGCAGAGCCCGACCTCCCAAAGTGGAGGGTGACTGGAAACAACTCACCGCGTCCAGACGGCTGCAGCGTCGAGCAAACTCGGGGTCTGCTCCACAGCCCCCACCGCCCGCTTCGCTCTTCACCGAAAGCAGGAGCCGCTGGCTGATGTACACAAACTGTGATGTACACAAACTCTCCTGGAAGCCTCTTTGCACCCAAGAGGTGGCACTGATGAGCCCACACCAGCACATTAATGGCCTTGGCTTTACCAGGGCAGGACTTGCTTTACACTGCTCCCGGGTTTTTCTCTCCACGTGCAGATGTTTTTTCCCCACATCACTTCACCATGAAGCACACTCAGAAATCCTCATTCTGGTACTTGAATAATCATGGGTGAAAGCCCTAGGAAAGGTCACCTCTGAGGCATCCCTCTATCAATCCATGCTGTAGTCTACTCCCTACGGCTTTTGCCATCTTCTTGCTTCAAATTTGCCTAAACCCAAGGAACAACTCAAGCCATGTCAGTTTGGGACATGAAGCACAAACCAATCATGATTATGCTTTATTCATACAAGTAAGCACCCCAGTCCTTGCAAATGGAGTGACCTCAATGACCCAGAAGCCACAGGCAGCACCAAGGTGCCTGATCTACACAGGACTTTTTTAGGTTACTTCATTCTGTGTCCAGGTATTTACACATTCTGTATGGAATAGTTGTGCAAAACAAAGCTTCTGTCTTGATAAGACAGAGAGACCAATACACAGCTAAAACTCAGGGGAAGAGCTGTGAAATATTTTGATACTTGGGGAGATGGCACAGATAGTGCAGTGCAGCAGCTCAAACACTTGGGCATATCTTTATACATGAAATGCAGGACTCCACACTACCAATTCCTAAGACAGTAAGTAATAAACATGATTCTTTAGAAAGTTTTGTTGGTCCCTGGAAAGAAAGACTTGCCAACCAGCAAATCTGACACTTCTAACTGTGCAATACAGGCAAGGCAGCAGGGGCACAGAAACCTCTCTGAGGCTAAGGGTGCAGGGGACAAATGCTGCAGGGGACTCAGTGCTGCAGGGGACAAATGGAAGCCAAACTTTGCCAAACTTTGACATGAAATGGATGCTCTCCTGTCCACTCTCTCTCAAGCCTGAGGGCTCTAATACCGAGTCTAGAGCTCACACCCTTTTCCCCCCTCCTCTTCCAAGAGACTTCCCTAACATCTAAACCACACGGCAGCTCCCCACTCTTACTGCATCCTTCCAAGCTGTAAATCCAACAAGCAGGAAGCACAGTATCAAATGCTTTTCCAAAAGGTCTCAATAAATTCTTCCTACTGTTTCACTCAACAGGCCCATCGAGAGCCATAGCAGACACAGGCAGATGCAAAACAAACACTTGTGCAAGAACAACCCGTGTCGGGATCGAATGGCTCCATCTCACCATTCCCCCGTGCTGCCCCCATAGCACAGCTCACCATGTAGTGCCACTAGCTAGGAAAGCAGGGAAGGCTGAATTAACCCCTTCTGGGTGTGGGGGGAAGCGGGGAGCTGCTGTCCTCCCAAAAACTGCCATTAAACCTTCCTGTCCTGCTGCATTTCTGAACCAAACAAGGCACTGGTGGCCGTGGTGAAGGGCCCTGTGCTGCCCTTGGATGAGCCACATCCTGGCAGGGCTCAGGATGGGTGGGACAGGAATGCCATTGCAGCCTCTGAAGCCCATGGCAGAGGTGAGGCTGCTGCCTTCACCAGTCCCAGCAAAGGCTCCACAGGTGTGAACCCGTGTGTCTAAACCAATACTCACCATCAGAAAATAACCTCTCTGCTCTCTCCATCATGGTTCCATGAGCAGCACGTTATTTACAAGCACCTGGAAACACCAATATTCAGGCAGTTTCAGGCTTCCCAAACACAGTCCCTTCCCCCACAGGTGTCTGATTTGCCAAAGTTTAGTGCCTGTAAATTTAAAGCTACTGTGTTTTCCTGCCATCTTATTTTTTATTCCTACCTTCAGGGTTTCGTAAGGAATATCACTGCATGGAAGGAGTAAATTTATGACTGATATTTTTGAGCTCCAGTTACAACAGCCACATGAAAACAACAGAGAAAAAGACTCGGTTTGTTTTCATTCAAAAAATACTGTTTTACCCATTGGAGCTGCAGAGGGTAGTGTGGAGGGGATACCAACCCTGCCAGCCATGTGATGAGTTTGAAACTCTCCTCGGGGGCTGGGAAAGAAGCTTCAGTGCTGGGAGAAGGAAGAACTGCAGCAGGATGAAGGTGGCTGTGTGGAGCACAAGCACTCAGTGAAGGCCACCAGCACTTGGTTTTTCCCCATGTGGTGCTGGAGTTGTTTATCCCCATGGCACAACCGCATGCTGTGCTGCCACATCCTGCTGATGCTGCTTCCAGGGCAGCTCCAGGCCGAGGGCTGCTCCCCTCCCTTCTTGGGAGCACAGACTAATAGGAGATTTAAATGCATTAAATCATGTCTGAGGAGTCAGATGGGCCAGGCAAAGCCTGATGCTGAATAATGCTGTAGCATCCTGAAAGAGGCTGTGACCTCAAGCACCTCCCCAAATTATGTACAAAACACATTTAACACTTCCATCTGAAAGCAACCAGCACATTCCACACCCTGCAAAGGAGTTAAAAACAAACAAATAACCAACCCCATCAACACAGGAAGCCTATAACAAAGCTATATATAAAACGTGATTGATATTGATTAATTGAAACCTGCCCATCACCTTGTTTTGGGGGAGGAAAACTGTATTTTTATTTCACCTCGATTTCTATTTTCCAGATTGAGGGGCTAGAGACATGTGACAAAATTTACTGGGTTCTACATTGTTTTGGTCTGAAATCACTAAAAACCACAAGAGCCTGTGCAGAGGAGACATCCCTGCAGCACTTTGTGAGGATTACAGTGACCAGTCCCTTCTCTCTGGTTCCATAGGAGCCTTTCACAGCACAGCCAATGTCATGAAACTCCTGCAGCTCCCTTGAAACTCATCCCAGATCTGTCCAAAACTTGGATCAGGCTCATAAACCTCAGACAAGTTTTAAGCTGATGATGAATTAAGGTACAAAGTGAATATTTTCTCCTCCTGGAATTTGTTATTAAAAGCCCTGAGTTTCCAAAGTGGACAAATAGTTCCTAACTGAGTAATTAATTATCTTTGCATCTCCTCTTGATGCCGCAAGCCATCCATTAATGGATACCAATCATCCGAAAGGCACTTAATACGTGACCATTTTTATTGAAATTTTGGAGGTGGTGGTATTTTATTGATTTATTTTAACAAGAACTGCTTGCCTTGTACCTCCATTGGAAGCAGCTTGTTCCACATATTTGACATTTGGAGGTCAGGATGGATATGGTTCTTGTGATCTCTCTTCATCCCTCACAGAAAAATGCATAACCTGAAATGATGTTGCATTTTGAATCCTGTCACTGGAAAAAAAATCCCTTATTTTCTGGGGGGAAAATAAATAAATCAGCCATCCAAATCTATCTGGGAAGAAGCAAATCTAAATTTCTTATTTATTTCTTTTAGGACCTTTTTCAACCAGCTCTGGTTTGGAGCACACCCAGACATTCTGGAGCTGAGCTAAACACTTCAGAGCAGTGCTCTTAAATGTGGAAAAAAGCCCCCAATGAAATTTAGAATTTTTGGATCCTATAAAGTTACAGGTGTGCTCCTCTATCACTAAGTTTCTAGGAGCACCCATGGTTCTGTTTGCTCTTGCACAAGGAGGGCAAATCCCAGGTATTGGGGGATCTGAGCATAAAAATCATGTGAAAAAAGCCACAAAGAGCAGAAGGCAGAGAGGAAAGGAGCCTCTCCTGTGCCGTATGGGCTTTAAAGTGATTTATTTTTAGCCTGCAGTTTGCTGCTAGAGCCTCTCATCCGTAGCTTTTAAGGCTGTCACTGCTGAGGTCTCACCTTGTCTTAGGTTTAAGGGATGCTGTGCCAAATCTGGGTTGCAGCAAGACACCACTGCAGAACATAACCAGTGCATTATATTCCACTTTCATACAGAGCTAACAAATTTATAGGTTGTCTACAAAATCTCCTCTCTTTTATCCCTGTAATTACCATCTCTAAAATTCACTAGGCAAGGGTAATAATTCAAACAACCTCCATTTCCCACTAACCTAAATGTTAATCCTAGGATGGCTCCCGTGCTTCAGCAAATCTCTTCTGACTTTGCAATGTAAGTATGATGCAATGTATTAATGTTTAAGAATGTTTAAGAAACATGTTTAAGAAACTCTGTTTCTTAAACAATGTTTAAGAAACTCTGCCGGTCTGAATCTAAATCAGAGGCACATGAGTGAGAGCAAACCACCTCATAAGGTACAGAGAGCCCCCTGTGCCTTAATTCAGCCAACCACCTCATAAGGTACAGAGAGCCCCCTGTGCCTTAATTCAGCCATGCACACAAGCATCACTTCATATTTTGTCAGCCTTCTTTGCTGCTTCAATGCTGTGGTCACAACTGTCTGCTGTGGAGAAGTGACCATGGCAGGTGTGTGATGTTTTGGCCACCATACACAGCAATAACCATCCAAAGAAACTCAAAGCTGATCAAGAGAAGCCAAGAGGAGAGAAAAAAAAGAGACAAGTTTGAGCTAAGATATGGATTTAATGAGTTTGATTCTCCCTGTGCAAACTCCTAATGGGACACAGATCCAGGTGGATGACAATTTATACCAAGTGAGAAACTATTTCTTAATGCCAATATCACAAAACTTCACTTTTCTTCTGCCCATTCTTAGTCCTGACTATTTGTGCTGGAAGTTTTTTAAGGCAGAAAATTCCAATTTCTGGACCTGCTTAGTGCTAAGGGATCATAAATGCAGCGTGAGCTTCTAGGAAGTACTGCAAGGCAAGTAATAAAATATTTATCCTCAACCTCCTTCTGTGCTTGTATGTTCTGCAAAGGAAACCATCAAAAGTAGAGCCACCAGTTTACAGCTGGAGTCCTCAAAAGGAACAAAACCATGTACCATATCCACATCTCTCTCAAAAACAAATGTTTTCACATCTTGACCCATTGCAAAACATTTTCATTTCTTGATAATATTAATAATAATAATAATAGTAATAGTAATAGTAATAATAATAATAATAACAATAATAATAATTTCAAAATCAAATTTCAAACCAAAAAGAAAATAATTATAAATTATAAAAAAGCTCACATGGCTTAAAAAACAGTAAGGCCTTTCCATAATTACATTAGCTGAGCTGCAACCTTGATATACAACAAGGCATGTGATGCTCAGATCTGGGTCCCAAACTCACCTTCAGGGAACCTGAAGCTTCATGAAAGCCCCAGCATGTGCAGGCACAGCTTGGCTCTCAGGGGATGAAAGCAGCATGTTACCACTCACAGGAACAATCCCCACCCACATTTCTTCCCTTCAGCCACTAAATGTCAAGATGATAAATTCCTACCCACCATAATTTCACCCATTTTTTTGAGAGTGCTACCAAAGCTACAACCATTTTTGACGTGACACCATGATCTTTAGCTGTACAACTGCTTGCTTTTTTTTTTTTTTCTTTCCTGCTGGAAAAGTTTCCTTGCAAAGCCCTGCATTCCTGTAGTGTCTGGACTCATGGGGTCTCCAATGCTACCCAGACTGCACGACTACTGGTGCTAAAATAAAGCTTCCTGCCACTCTCACCATTAACTACACCAGAGCTGATGCTCCAGGGAAGATCAGCATGTCCCTTTCCACACGTTACCCAGGAAGGTTGTTGTACTCTTAACCTGTAATGGAGCAAGGAAATCAGCCTTGTGCAATGCATTTCTCCCTGCAGCTACAAGGGAAGGACCAGGTGCCTGTGCTTACCAGGTGATGGAAGGAGATGCTTCCTGCCATGGTGGTGCAGTCAGTGAAGGAGGTGGTAGAGTTTCTCCAGCAGCAGCATGTGGAGCCCAAAGACCAGAAACCCCTGGATCAGTGTGCTCTGCAGAGCATTTCCTCCACTGCCAGGTCTCAAGAGCAGCGATAGCCACCCAGTGCTGATGCCAGAACAGATGCTGCCTTTTTCCAGACATCCCGAGGCACAACCCATCCCCACACTCCAGAGCCCTCCAGATGGCCACTCCCCAGGCCCCTGCATGGCACACTATGGTGCCTTTCCCTGGCAGCCAGCAAAGGCTGGACCAGCACACAAACACCACTAGAATGTTTCCAGAGGATGCTCAGGTGCAAAGGGCTGCTGACAGTGGTGGCAGGAGAAGGGGACAGGTGCTGCACACGGAGCTGAAAGCAAAGCTGTGGGACCTCCTCCCAGTACTGCTAGACCAAGGGGGACCAAGGGCCCACCACATCCCAGTTTTGGAGACAAGCAGGAGCCACGGTGTTGAAGAGGCAAACACTCTCCCCCAAATAACCTGTTGCAACCAGTGCAACTCTTCAGTGAGTGAGATGCACAGCCAAGGACCTTCCTCACCCTCCCTCTCCAATCTCCTAGCTCATGTCTTAGTTTAAGAAGGGAATTAAATTGTTTAGTAGCCAACAAAGAAGCTACCTAGGAATTTCTGCCCATTAATCTCTTCATGCCATGCTCTGAGGTTTTCTTTTCTTCAAGCTACAGAGAAATGCAGGGCTGAGCAATCCTTGACTCCAGAGGAAAGGGACCACACATGTGCCCGAACTTTGTGAAATACAAGATTTTACAGTAATGGCATTATGGTTGGGTATGAAACTGTAACACAGCACCAAGCAGCTTGCCAGCAGTGGGGCAGATCAAGGATGTTTGAAGTTTTCACAACAGGGGATCTGCCAAGGTTAAGGATGCTACAAGCACAGGGAGGGCTCTCTGGAGCCACTGGCCCCAGGGAACCCAGGGGAAGCTTCAACATGGACCCAAAATCCACACAGCAGATTCAGATTCTTTGGAAACCAACAGCAAGAGGCAGGCAAGAAAGAATCATGGAAAGGTGTTTCCAACCCTGAATGACTGATTTGAGGTGGCTCAGAGCTGGTCACACAACACAACTTCCTTCTTGCCTCTATGGAGATAATTAAAGTTAAAAGCACTTAGTCAAAGACTTGCAACCTTGAAAAATGCATACACTTTCTGCAGTGTGCCAAGGTGGCTCTTTTCTCCAGGTCAGCACAAAGCCTCCTGTGCCTCCCTCTGTAAGAAAACTGAAAGAGCCAAAGCTGCAGCTGGCCAGACCGTGGGATGGGACCCACCCTACCCCACCCAGTAACACCAGGGCACTTAGCACTGGCAAGTGGGATGGTGCTCAAAGGCACTGAGTGTGCCCACAGAAAGGATGGAGGGGAGTTCCTGGTGTCTCAGGCTTTTATTGCACAGAAGAAATAAATAATCTAAAGGCTGAAATTATCAGAGATGAAACAAAGTGAAAGGCAGTGATTTCCCCCTCCTCATAATGTCAGAACTGATGTGTGGTGCTGGGGCTGAACTGATTCTGCTAAAGCAATTCTGAACCATCTGTCCCTTCAGCCAGGAGATGCTCTAAAGTGGGCCCAGCTATTTCATCAGGTCTCAGGTCTCACATCAGAAAGGATGTGGGAAATAACTAAGAACAGTTTCCAAGACATAATTTCACAGTTTTACAGAAGAGGTCATTATCCTGCATTACTGCATTTAAATGTGCGATTTCAGTATTGAATATACTTCATAATCTTCTTGTACTTGCCACTGATTCTGGCCTATTGTCTAATGCCTTAAAATACTTTCTAAGACCTTGATAATTGAAAAGCTGAGGTAGAAAATTACTGTATTACAAGCAGGGAAATTCATGCCTGGAAGAGAAGTGAATTGACCTGGGAGGTTGCATCCATCCATGGCACAGCTGGGAATGGGGCACCAGCTCCTGCTGTCAATGTCACTGCTCCCAGGCAGAGTGTCCCCAGTCACCCAGAGGACATCTGAAATGGGGTGTTGTAAGTTTTTAGAGCAGGAACCTCTTTAAAAAGCTTCAGAGCTTTTTAGAACTCAATAAGGCTTACAATTGAATTCTTTAAAAGGGTTATACTATCTTCAGTAACTCATCACTTCCCTGGACTGGCCCTTTCATTTCCGTTTTTTCCCCTCAGTTTGGGCAAGGTTTGAAGCCCAGCAATGTTGTAGTTTGCATAAACAAACAAGCCTCAAATACATAAATAGCTATTCACATCCTTTGTGCATACATTCAAGTATTTCAAAAGGCACCCGTGGCAGCCATTAGCACTTCAAAATGCTTTTTGAAGTAATGGATTGATTTTTTTAAGTGTGTATGTATCCTTCAGTGGAACTGGCTCCCAAATTCCTCTCTGCTGATGAGGGAGGACTGGTGATAGCGGTCCCGCGAGGCAAAGTCCGCGTTCTCCTCGGTGAGCTGCCTGGTCTCCATGCCAACTGTTGCAAAGGATGGTGTCACCACGATCTGCTCCTGGGGACTTGGCTTTCTCCTGCAAACAGAGCAGCAGAGGTGCCTGCATCACCCCTTGTTTGTTATCCACTACCAGCCGTGCTCTCGGCTGTGCAAGCAAGGCAGGGTGATTCCAGAAGAGGCTAAATCCTTCTCAGTGTCCTTTGGAGGCAGAGGTAACCTGAAAGCATTTTTCTTAGAAGACACAAAAAAATGTACTTCCTTTCCCCAGATAAACACTGCATAATATACATTTTCATAACAATTGGGTTTCCTCTTTGGATATTGACAATGTCAACACCTTCCGCACTGAGCAAAAGAAGAAGGAGCACAAACCATCCCTAATAAAAAATAGCCTTTGTATGGTTTCCTAAGCAATAAAATAATTGCAATAATTTTTGAACCTTTTAAATGAAACAGGAGATTTTCCTGCAATCTCTTCATCCCAGAAGCTGATTTTAAGAAAACCTTATTGGCATGTTAAATCAAAACTGTGAGACAAATATAGCACTGACTAAGACCTCATCAAGCACCTAAGAGTCTTAGAGGTGTCAAGAACCCTTGTCTGCCTCCAACTCCCTTGCAGTCTAATAGGATGTATCCTTTTTCCTCCAATTCATTAAAATATCTTGACTGGATTTCAGGAGAACAGGGCTTAGAAAAAAACTCTAAATTACTTCAATGCAATTTCTTGCAGCACAATGTAGATGGGCTTCAAAATGACCTACCCGACTCCCAAGCAGAGCCCAAGGTGTCTTTGTGCCAGAAAGAGCAGGAGCCCTGGCACTAGGATAAGGTGACCAGTCTCTGGATGACCCAGAGATTGCACTTTTTGAGGGGAGAAAAACGGGGTCAGTTTCTACCTTGGGCACTCACCAGATCTCCCCTCAGCCTTCCTTGGCAGGGTCTTTGCTCACTGACTGCACTGACCAAAGAACCAAGGACTTTGTTGGCCTGGTAACCCAAAGATAAAACCCTCCTGTGACAACAGCACCTCTCCATACAAGAGGCAGGGATATTTCTCTTTTTCACATGTGGTCATTCTCCATGAAGCCTCACACCTCAACCAGACTCCCACGGGGATTTCTGACAATGGGCAGGAGACACGACTGAGATGTGCCAAAGGACAACTGGGAGGAAAATGCTGTTCTGTCATCACAGAGGCACTGAGATAACTGAGCAGCCACAAATCTGCCTGGGGTGGAAGCAGACAGAACTGCCAGGGATATGAAGCAGCAGGGTCTGGCTCACTGTGCCATGAGTAATTCTGGCAGCATATCAGCATGGCCCCACTCACTCTATTCCCAGGCTCAACTCCTCACCCCTGGCTTAGGCTCATGTCACCACTGCAGCAGATGTTGTGCAAGGGGACAGGGAATAATCCCTTACTCCAAATGAGATATGCAGAAAACATATGTGGTGGTGGTGCATCCCACTTGTCCTGCCCCTCGGGCTGCACTGTGATCTGAGAAATGCCTGACAAACAGCACCTGGGCTCAGCTCCTCTTGAGCTTATCAGAAACACTGTCTGCTCCAGGGAGCTAATGCTAGCAGCTCCTGGTTTTTAATGAATATCCTTGGAAACTTATTTTTCTTGCATGAGTAACAACCCAAGTGGAACAACATTTTTGTTACAGAGCATTCAAAGAAAGTTACTGACAAAAATTGTGGCCAGGATGGAAAATTACTATGACCAAAGCCAACTGTCTTACTACACTGTAAGCAGCAGTCCAGAGTGAGACCCTTTGAGCTCTCCTGGTGCTGGTCTCAGCCCAGCACCTCCCTCTGAGTGGGGCCTCTCAGAGCAGTGAAATCTCAAATTTGCTATACTTGAAGGACCATCGCTAAATGCTGATGACAGAGCCTGGGCTGATTCCTCCACTTCTCAAAGTTCAACCCTTTACCTGTTGAGAGGATGCAAAGGCACCATAATTCCATAAGAATCTTTTGTTAAAGATTAACTAAGTGCTGTTATGTCTAAGACCTACCATGGGGACCTCAGAGAGATCCCTCACCCTTGGCTTCTCTCCCCAACCACCTCTGCTTCCAAAAGCATGTGGTCATGTTATAGGAACTGTGGGCAGAGACAGGACCTGGCAAGACAGACCAATGTGCTTAATTGCCTGGACTTTCATCTACTTTGAAGAAGCCAGCAAATTGGCACATACAATGCATGGCAGCTCATGTTGCACAGTCCTCGCTGTGGCGTTCACTACTCCCCCCCCCAAAAAAAAAAACCCAGCAGACTGAGAGACTCAAAGCCTGCTCAGAGGCAGAGGTGCTCATAAACTGCTATAGGAAACCCAGCGTGATGGAATTAATAATTAATAGCATCAAATAAGTTTAACAAAACTAGTTAATAACCAACCAAAAAAAAACCCCCTCAAGGTCTTCTGGGAATCAAAACCCCAAGACAGTGCTACTGCAGTCCCATGCAAACTCAGTACTGAATGGTTCCTTCACCAAAGACCCCATTTATCTTATTTGCCCCGAATTTACTGCAGTTCCCCTGCCCCAGATTTCCTCTCTAGAACTTGAACACAGGAACCATGTGTGCCTGTTCCACCACCACCAGAGGAATTTGCTTTCAGTGAATGATGGGTGAAGAGAGGGAGTCTCCAATTTCTCATTTCCTTTCAGATTTTCCAGTTCAACCTGAGCCATAAATTTTGAGCACAGACCTTTGGGGTAAGATAAAGCTTCAGGCACCGAGATATGGTTATCAGCAGACATTCCCACACACAAAGCAGAGGAGACTCCTGCTTCCCCACATACACAGCCAACCATATGCCAGGCTAATGGGAGCAAACAGCTCTTTTCACCATTAAGCAAGAATAACCCTGAGCATGCAAGAAGGGGCAGAAAGACTGCTTAAGGTAATAAGCAAGTCAGTTCTTCCAGCCCTCTCTATGCTCATTAGTGGGTCGTAGGAACAATGAGCAGCGTGTTGGTCACTGCCAAGTGACTGGTACCAACCTGCATGAAGTGATCAAAACCGACTTAATCCAGCCAAAGAAACTGAAATTTGCTGCTGCTCCTATGGAGAAAAAACATGAGAAGTCAGTATGCTGCTAATTCTCTCATAATAGCATTACACTACTGAATTTTTGCATAAAGTCTCAAACCAGCACACTTGTTATTAGCCTGCAGTACCCAAAGATTTTGTGACAGTGAGAACATTCCTGCAGTCTTCCTACATGCTGTGGCTTTTAAACAATTGTCCAGATATGAACCCAAATGTCCTATGGAGACCAGCTATTCATTCCCAGCCCAACATCTTGTGAAACTCCAGTAAAGCATGAGCAAAGCACAGGCACCCACCACAGTACCTTTCATTCCCTGGACTGCAAAAACCATTCCCACTGCAGGGATGGGGAGACAGGAGGAGCCATTCAGCCAACCTCAGCCAGCGTGGCTTTGGTGTCACCATTCATTCCCTCTTGTCTGACCCCATGGAGAGCTGGCTTAGCTTATTACACCAACACTGATTTCTTTTCTGATTTCTCAGTAGAGTTAGTTTCCTGCACTGGATCCCTGCAGGGGCAAAGATGTGCCAAAGCTGGAAGCAAAAGCAGCAGGAGAAGTTTATGGTGAGAAGGAGAACCAAGCCCTGTCAGCACCTGCTGGGCTTAGCTTAGGCTGCTGGAGGGGAGGAGAGAGAAGGGATGTGTCAACCACAGGGCATTTCTCCTCCCAAGGTCTTCATCCAGCCCCTAATCCAGTCTCTCTCAGGCCAATGTCTCCCAGCCTTTCCAGACAAAAGAACTGTTTGATCCTTTGAAGAACAAACTCACAGATCATTGGGAGCCTTGTGACCACAAAATAACATTCCCTCACAACCAAGTAAAAATCAGCATGAATTTTGAGCATTCACTTCTAACATTTTCAATGGCATGCATTGTTTTACTGTATGCATGAGAATGCACGTGCAAAAGAAACCAAGAAAAAAAATGTCTAATCATGTTCCTATTTGTCAGATCAGCTTCCAAAACCTTCTACACACTGATAGAGAAATTCTTATTTAAGTAATTTTTGGTAAATATCTCAAAAGCAGATTACAGGGATATAATACAGTGAGTATACAAAGGCAAAAAAGACACAACAGCTGAAAATATTATTTGTGTTTTGTTTAATATATGGAGACCATAAACAAATTAGTTAAAACTTATATATATTTCAAAAGATACAAATTAGCAACTACTCTCCACAATCTCAGCATTTTTCAACTATCCCCTACAGATACACAGAAAGGAAGTCACTCAGAGTAGAAAAAGAACAGTTGAGCAATGTTTGGAATGTGGTGATTAGTTTTTGGTTTCTTATCATCTGCATTTCTGAAATCTAGTATGTACTTACCTACTGTCTAATAATCTTTCACCTAAATAAACCTAGATTTCTATTTCTGCACATATTGAATATGAACTCAGGCTCTTGATTTTTCTCTTCCTGGACAAAAAACTGCACATCCAGAGACATACACTCAGCTATGCACCTCATACACCTGCCTGTGGATGGATGGATGGATGGATGGATGGATGGATGGATGGATGGATGGATGGATGGATGGATGGGTGGATGGATGGATGGATGGGTGG
>VZTT01028640.1:5880-32330 GCA_013400855.1 Buphagus erythrorhynchus | reverse complement strand
TGGATGGGTGGGTGGGTGGATGGGTGGATGGGTGGATGGATGGATGGGTGGATGGATGGATGGGTGGATGGATGGATGTGTGGATGGATGGATGGATGGATGTACCCATGAGCAGGTGAGCATGCCCACACCATGTCCCTTCAGAGACACAGAGCACTGCAAACCCTCCCAGTGGCCTTGCCAAGGAGCTGTGGGCTCCCATGAGCTGCTTGCTGAATGTGCTTCGCTGTTTAATTTTGAACTTGTTTAAGCCGATCACGTGCATAGATCTTTCTCTGCCTAAAAGTATTTTCCCAGATTATGTTTCCAACATATTCAACATGTTTAGCTTTGGAATCAAAAGGCTCTCTTGTTCCACAGTTATAAATGCTGAGATTTGATGAGACACTCATCATAATTCCCATTTTCCTTAAACTTCTCTCAGGTGGGTTTAGATTGATTAGGTTTAATAAAACTTATTTATGGCAGATTTTTCTCATTGCTGGGATACATTTACAAACTATCATCCCTATCAAATCTTAGTACCTGGTTTTTCCATTTAAAGCACGATATAAGAAAGCAACAAGCACCATGTTCCAACTATCAAACCAATGCTAGTTACAGTTAGAATCTACCAGAAAATTAAAGATTCAGAGAGAAAATGTATTAAAACTAGCAATGAAATAAATTTTCACCGTTCACTGTGTCACTTGCCTATTAAACACAAGAGTCTCAATTTCTAATTAAGTTAAATTAAAGTTTAATGAATTTTTAAGCAGGTTTAATAATATAGGAAAAAAAACTCACCTAGAGGGAGTCCTGGGCTCACTTGGCCGATATAGAAATACAGAATAACTGCTGCTCCCAGGCTGACAAGGGTGTAGATCCACTGAATGACAAACATTATGATGAGGGACATGATTGCCTGTTAGAAAGATGCAGTTGGAGTTACCCCAGAGTCTAAGACCATGCTGACAGTCAAAGCCCAGGGTTCCATATTACAGGGAGCCTCTTTTGGTGTCACTCTTCAAAGGAGGGACAGCACAGGTTTACAGTGTCACCTTCAGCAGCATGGAAGTAGCTCCAGTGAGCTTCCCTGAGTCCCAGAGGCAGCGTGGGTCTCTGCCTGGGCTTCTCCAAGAGAAGTATCCAGAGGCTCACCAGCTCAGGAGGAGATTTGGCTCGAGTTGCATACAAACAGGGCAGAGGTAGCATCTCCATGGGAGATGTTTGCAACAGCAAGGTTCAGCACACAAGGAAAGAGCTAAAATGGTCTAAACTGACACAATTGGTGACACTCAAAGAGAGAGGGCAGAGGGGAGAGGAGTCAGGATGAGTAAACACATCCAATTTTTGATCTTGTGATTTTATTTTGCATTGTCAATCCCATCCCAGCTCTGTTGCAACCTCCTCCCAAGCCTGATTATCAGGAGGAAACCAAGTTTTCTTTAATGAGCACATCCATCACCTCCATAAGCAAATTCCCCCGCAAAGGCAGAGAGCTGATGGCTCTGCCATGACATGACACAACATCCTAAAGATGTCATCCTAAAGAGGGGCCACCACTCCCAGCCCACCCCTTGTGCTGCAGCCCAGCAGGATCCCTCAACAGGAGCTGGCTGCTGGCAGCAGTGGTGAATTTGAAAAGTAGGTGTCCAGCTCCATCTGAGGATTAAACTAATGGGGTTTGGTGGGTTGTTTAGTGGGTTTGTTACATTTTATGCACAGCTATGAAATCTTCATCCATGCAGCAAAGTCATATGGCTCATTCATTATGCATATCTGACCCTTTCCCTGTCATCTGCCCAATAATCCGTCTTCCCAAGATGAATTTAAGTGTATTAAACTTCTCAGCAGCTTGAGGCAGAAGCTATTTAAAAGTTATTTAAAGTAACATGCTGTAGGAATGCTCTCCTTTCCTCCCTCAAAAGATGAAATTTCATAGCTGGGCTGATGGTATCAGGAAGCCAGCACTAATGAAACCCCACCCCAAGTTTGCAGAAACTGGCCCATTAATAAAAGCAACACAGCTTTGAAGATGATGTCTCAGTCCATTACATAGCAAGAAAAAGCAGACTGGCACACAGTGAAAAGAGGGACACTGATTTTTTTTTTTCCCCCATGCAGCCATGCAACTTTAAAGTCCAAAGACTCCAGAATTTGAATTTGTACTTTTGAGTTGGTTGGAGCTTGTTTGTTTGCTTATGGTTTTTCCTGTTGTTATTTAATTTAATATGCCATTGTGCTTTCCCTGAATTTGAACTGCAGGATGCATGGTACCTTGAGTATTTATTTCACGTGACCTGGAATACAAGAATCAAAAGCCATTATTTAAGGTACTGGAGTATTTACACTGCAGTATGTGATGAATTTTCTTCTGTTTTCTAAAATCCCAAATCATTGCTCAAAATAAAAGAAAATTACTTACACCAACAAAGGAAATCCAGTGACTGAAAAATCTGGAGTACAAGGATTCTGGTATTTGCTGAATTTCCAGTTCTGGATTTTGTTGTTTTATAGATGATTCTAAAGAAAATGAAAAAAAAAATATTAGAAAGGAGCTGTAATGTGGGGTTTTTTCCTCTTCTTTGCATTACCAGATTCCAGGAACCAAAGCGAAAATTCCAGCTGACAGCTGGGTATGACAGAGTTAAACCAAAACCTCTAAAATGAAAACTGAAAAGAAGTGCAAGAAAAAAACCAAAAAGTTTCCAGCTCTGCTACTAAGTCCATTCGAAGGCTGTATCTGTCTATCTCTGTCTCAGTTTCACAATTTGTGAAATAAGGAAAATAATACTTTCTTCCCTCAGAGAGGTTTAGGAAGATTAACTGACTAATGCTGATGAAACACCTCAGCACTGGGAATGACAAATGCCATGCACGTGTGCTGTATCAAATACCCACATCACCAACAGAACAAATTCAGATCTCCATCTTTGGATCTTGAGTTACAAACCCTACTTTTATTGTGGGGACCACTGCATTTTGACAGTCTGAGTTTTAGAATCACACAGCTCCAACCATCCTACCGCACACCACGATGAAGTAAATCCCAAGATACATCTAAACCTTTTTTAATGTACAGCATTCAGCATGCCTGTGACGAATTATGAGTATATCGTAAACAACCCCACACTAAATTTAGTCCTGCCTGCTTTCCTGTGATTAATCTTCTGTAGGAAATTGCATTGGAGCTTCTCCTGTGATGCACTGCAGTGAACTCTACCCTCACCTGGAATAAATGATATTATTGCCATGAATCACTGACTGACAGCCCCATATAAAGCTCGTTTCATGCCTGCCTTCAGGAAAGCACTGGGAGGACCAAGGTTATAAACAATTTCCTCTGAACATGGAGATGTCCATCTCCTACAGCCCTTACCTTCTCCCCTTGGGCCAGGGAGCATCATCACTTCACTGCAGAGCTGTTCCCTCTGCTCCAGAGTCCTGGGAACATGCTGGGCATCCACAGCAGCTCCCACTGCATCCCACTGCCCACCCTGCTCATCCACATCCTGCTGCCTCTCATGGGGCTCTGTGGTCTCATCCCAGCTGTGCTGAGCCAGGGGAGCATCGTGGTGGAGATCCAGGAGAAAGCTGTCTTGTAATGTCTGCTTGGCTGGCTTCTTTGCCTTCTTCTGTTTGACCTTCTGGGTTAAATTCTCAGCTCCTTCTCTTTTGCAAGTACTTGGCTCACTAAAAAATGGTTTGAAAAGCTGGTCCATGTCTTTTTTGAATTCCAGCAAGGTGCCATTTGATCTACTTTGAATTACCCCATCTGCTGCACGGCTGGGGGGCTTGTTGAAAATTAAAGGCTGGGAAGAGTGAGCAGGTCTAGCAGTTCCCATCTGATTATCTTCAGTTTTCTGCTGAATGTTGTAGCTCAAGGATAGTGAGAAATAGGAATAGTCCACAGCAATATATGTCAGCATGAAGTTGATGGTGACTATGGGAGCAAGAACATTCACTTGCCCAATGAAGACAAAAGCCATGGTGATGAGACTTGTTAAGCAAATCGCAGCCACTGGAGTCTTGTTGGGGCCTTTCTAGTTCATAAATAAAACAAAATTACATTTAAATTAATAACCATGAACCTTGCCATGAGGATTCCCCACTTGCTCAGCCATATGTGGTTACCTGGGTTGTCTGCAGTACCCCTCTGGTCATGAAATATATGCATGCATGTGCAAACAGAGGCTCACAGGCCTAATAAATTAAAGAACAGACTGGAAGCCAAAAGCTGTTGAGCTCCCACTTCATCCCTGAGCCTTATTCAAGCTTTGTCTTTGGTAAATTCGTCCACTCTCACTCATATCTCCATGGTGAAACAATGTCATTAAAGCAGCAATAAACCTTCAGAGAGATTTGTGGGGCTTATGGGAAATCTGGCAATAAAATGTGTTAATTAGAGTTAACTGTTCATCTCTAATTATTCTACAGGACTCTGCATCACTGCCTACCCAGAAGGCTCCCTCATGCTGCCCTTGGAGAAGCTCTGCATGAAGCAGTGCCACCTGCACACCAGCAGCTCCTGGCCCTGCCCTGCCAGGCAGCTGAGCTGAGCTCTACACGTGGGGCTCCCCTCCTTCCACCCACCCCAGCAGCAGCTGGAACAGCACTGAGGTGGGCAGGTGAGGAGGCTGGGGGTGGCAGGCAGCCCCAGCAATGCCAGGCATGTGTCAGGAGGGCAGGCAGCCAGGAGAAACATTGCCAGCTCCTGTCCTTTGGGACTGGGTGAAGTCAGGGGAAGGAGAAGGAAAAAGAGGTACGAAACAAAGAGCATTGGGAGCGGACATACCCGAGCATTTGGCTCATGAACTTTAATCCCACGTCTAACATACCCTTCCTTGGACCAGGCACCATCTTGCCATTTTGCCACCTGACAAGTCTGTGCAAGCTGTGTAAAGACTTTGCTTAAAATATCTTACAAGATATCTTACAAAATATCTCAAGTTTTCACTTAACTGCATTTACTTCTTTAATAAACACACAGCTCAAATGGAAACAATTTCTGTCTCCTCCACTCTTATTTATTAATAGAAAAGGGGACAAGTTCTGGACCATTAAATCTTTTCAGAATGAACAAAAATACATCTCAGGGATGAAGGAACACAGATCTCAGAAAGTATGTTCAGTATCAGAAAGATGTACTGAGATAGGGAGCAGATAGGATAGTCTCAGGATGCATCTGGCTTGGATTTAACTCCACAGCAAACATTTGTGTCCTTCCCGTCAGCTGGGGTTATGCTGACCACACCACCTTCTTCAACCATGAAAAAGAAGAACTGATGTGGAGTAGATTGCTAAGGATTAAATTAAATCTATTTACTCTCCATAAACCAAATCTAAACAATTCCCAAGGTGGTGGAGAGAAGGAAGGGGGAAAAATGTTCTGCCTTTGATTTCTCACCTCTTTTTGAGCCCTTCCCATTATGGCCCTCTGCCTGGAGTTGAGAGCAGAAACTTTGACAGGAAGGCAGAAAATATCAGAGAAGAGAATCTACTTTGCTAAACCACTGAGAATTTCACAAGGGTTGCTGAATAGAGAACAGCTTATTCTGGGATCACCTGAAAACTGCCTTCAGGAGCTGGATGTTTTTGCAGTCATTATTGTCCCTGATTTCCCTACAATTATTACTATTATTTTTGCTATTATTATAACTTTTAATTTAAAAAACTGCTTTGAGAAACATAAAACAACAGAGAGAAAATTATTATACTTATAAAATATTTAAATATTTTTAAACATTCATTAATATCAATACTGAAAAACATTTTTCTGTATGTTTAAGCCATTCTGAAGGAACAAAGTATCATAAGGCTTTTCCAGACACTCTGTACAGACAGGTACTGCAGATTATCAAGAGTGATGGAATTATTTTCTCTTATTCAGAAAAAGGGAAAATCGTGTATGGATGTATAGCACAAGACTACAGAGTACTTGGTGACTGATATCAGCAGAATGACTTGTGCATAAAAACTATCCATGAAGCAAGGAAAAAGCTTCTTGTCATATTCCAAGCAAGACTTTGTTTCAATGCATATCTAAAGCTTAGAAGACCCCTAACTTAACCTTTCAAATCTGTTCTTTGTTTTTATTTAATAGTGTCTTGAAGGCACCTTATCTTACAGAGAAGTGTCCTCTTCTCCACCGCACACAGACTGAATCCACAGCATCACAACTGGTCACGTACTCAGCTCTGAGGTTACCACAGAGGATAGGAACAGATCAAAGAAAATGTACAGGAAAGAAGAATAAGAAAGAAAACAGATAAAAGGTAAAGAGACAGTTACCATCTATTTCACCAAGTGCTGGGACAAAAGCTTCAGGCTTCTGCCCTGGACATGAGGGCAGGGGAGAAGGAGGTGCTTCCTTTGGTCATGGCCAGGACCAGCACCAACACGAATAAGGTGTTTGCAAAAAAATCCCCCAGGCAAAGCTATATCATAAGTGCCTGTCCTGCTGGGGACACCTTGAAGAAGTGGGTCAGAGGGAGGGAGGGGCTGATGACAGCCCAGGAAGGGCTGTGTGTGCACAGGGCAGGACAGAGAGCCTGGGCCAGGGCGCAGAGGTGGGAGAGTGAGATGCTGGGATGGTGAAGCAGGGCTGCCCCTTCAGAGGGCCAAACCTCATGGGAGGGCTCAGAGCAGAGGCAGTGCCCACAGGGGACAGGCAGGGAAAGGACCACAGACAGGTGGATGCTTGTTTTTTTTCATAAAACCACCCATTTCCTGGCTTTTCTGCCTATACATGGGATACCAGATCTGAGCCTTCCCCTCCTCACATTTCATGCATCCCTCATCTCACTCAACAGACACGCAGAAATCTTGGCTTCTTAAGTTCAGGTGAAGGTTTGACAGCAATCCCAGAGAAAAGATGACTAACCCCACGTCCAAGGAAGGCAAGCATGGGGATCACATTCTCCTGGGCAATGCACTGCAGGATCCTGGGTGCTCCATACAGCCCTCCCATGCAGGAGGCCAGGGATGAGATGTACAGCCCTAGCAAAAACAAAAAACCCACCAAGGATACCTGGAGGAAGCAAAGAGAATGCAAAGTTCATTATGTTATGACATAAAGACACCCAAGCAGTCTTAAATACATGTATTTTAAGAGATCACATATATTTTCTAACATTGTTAAATGAACAGAGCAAGCCCTGCAAAAGCAGCAATTTAATTGGTCTGTGGTATAAAGTACAAGCAATTAATACAGGAAAATTATCCCATAAAAGTAATTTAATACTGAACATCCTGTACCGACAGAACCATTTTACAAGCTCATATCCAAGGAATTCTTTGTCACTTGGAGCAATTGCAGAAAAGCAGCAGCTATTAGATTCCCCTTAAGTAACTGGAAGTGAGTTTATTTCAGGCGAGTTCACTTTTATACAGAGCACATCATACAGGAAAAGCTGCCCAGGCTTCCCACCATCCAAAACAGGAAGACAAACCCCTCTGTCTCAGAGGGGAAAACCAATCCTGAAAGAAAACCCACAGTATAATCAAATCAAAATTGCCACTTAAGTAAATGGCATCTCAAAAAACATGCTCCAAAGGATATAATACAATGACCTTATTTTCCTGTCTTCAATGAGAAAAGAATTTCCTTTGGCCAACATGAAACATTAAAAAGAATTTAAAGCCATAGTGTTAACCAGGCTGGTTTTAGAACTGGTTTCTGAGGTACTCTTTCAAGCTAGGAGCATCTCCTGCAGGTGTGCAGGGAAAGGAAGGACAGCTCCTGGTTTGTCACATAGAAGTAAGGACTGGGGTCTCCCTAAGCAAGTCCCCACTGTCAAGAGCTGCAAGCACAGACAGTATCTAAAAAACCCCACCCAAATACACAAAACCCCACAATATAAACATTGGGCAAGAAAGCTTTGAAACGGGAGTGCTCCTGGCACAGCAGTGTAAGGACATGGACAGAAAAAATAAGGAAAACAAAGTCTAGGGTCACCTGAGACACCCCCAAATCCTGCAAGAGCACAGAGGTCTGACAGCCAGGCACAGGGAATGGCAAGGCATGGGGGTAACTCCAGCACAAAGGCCAGGCAGAGAGAAAAACCCCAGATTTTGGTCCAAATCCAACATGGCCATTCTCCTCTGAAGCAAGTGCTGGAGGTGCAGACAAATATCTGTGGCAGAGGATGTCACCAAATGCAGGTCCCCTGCATCCCACGTGTCCTTTTCTCCCACCCCTCCTTCCATGGAAAAGAGGGTCTAAATGAGCACAGGTCCTCCCAGATTCTGCCCCCATTGAAGTCAGGTGGCACATGCTTTATTAGGAGGTATTACAAAAATTTACATGACTAAAGATGATTCAAGCCACATCTGACTATTTTTTTTTTTGTCTACAAAATCTGCAGGCAGCAAAAAGGAGATTGGGTAAAAAGCCATAAAAAGCTTGCTGTTGGGGAAGGCACTGTTCAAACTTCCTACCACAACATTTCCCCATGAAAATCCACTTGGCCTTGTGAATTGTATCTTGTGGGACAGAAGGAACCTGAGGCAAAGATGAGCAGATACCAGCTCTCATCAGACCAGCAGACAGACACCCAGTGGGGAATCCTCCCTTCCCTCTCCTCTAATCCTACCCTGCTCTGAGAAATACTCGGAAGAAACAAACAGTTGTGCCAGACATCATATATTATTTTAGCTGCCAAAAATGCTTGCATTTAAATGTGCTACTTGACATTCAAATCAGGGTTAGAGGGGAAGAGCCCCTTTCACCGAGGCTGATGAAAGGTTTTGCTGTGTGTTTTGAACATGGAGAGCGTGAATATATTGCAAGGAATTGGCAGTTGGAGCTCATTAGAAGTGAAATTACTGAATCTCATTTTTAGGTTTAAAAACCCAAACAAATATTGTAATGGAGAAAAGCAGCCAAGCACTCACTCACCTGTGATAGAAAGGGAAGAGTTTGGAGGAGTAATGATCTCTCCTCCCTTCCTCTCTCCAAAGTCATTAAAATCTAAAGCATCTTGTAATAACTCAAAGAAGAAACATGAATATTGCACCATTTGTTTGTTGTATATTAAGGGAAAGAAAATTGAATTTGATTTTTCGGAGAGGGGTGTTTGCTTGTTTATTTTTTTGTATTTGACATTATTAAATATCTTCTCATTCATTACTAGATTTTTCATTTTCCCCCTGAGGGTCCTGAAGTTAAAACACAGCTTTAAAAATCTCTTTCTCTTCAGCAGATTCATTTAAAGCTGATTTTTTTGGTTACTGCACTTTTTGCCCATTAAGTCATTGGCATACAAAGAGGCTGCCTTAGAGAAGGCAGGCTCATTCTTTTTTTTTCCCTGAAACAGAGGTGGATTTTTTTACCTCAGCAGGAAGTGGCAGAGTCCCACCAATAATTGGGAGTTTATTTTGGGGAGGTGGAAGAAGTTTAGAGCTGGAATTACTTAAGAAATAAAGCCAGAGTTTCAAATTGATATTTTTAGACTAAAACCATGTTACAGATCAAACTACGTCAACTTCTCAATTTCAAATGAATCACAAAAAACAGTGTCAAATACAGTGAACCCACGATTTTGGATAATACCAAATAACAGAAAATTAGCCCTTCCATATCCCATCCAAAGACAGACAATGGAACACACCAAAATCTCTTGCTCTCTTCTGAGAGGCCTGCAGTGGTAAGGTTCATTGTGTGTTACACTACAACCCCCCTCGTGTAAATACTCTGTGTGGAATGTGTTGAGTTTATTAATCCTATTGCACACCCTGCAATTACAGCCTGCTAGATACAGAAATGTGAGCTTCGCTTGACTTAGTAAAGATAAGCAGGGGGGGGTCTTTAGAGATTTCAATCTGGTCTAAGCTTCCAACAACGAGAAAGGATACATTGAATAAAATACAGCATTTATCATTAGACCACATTACCATACTTTAGCTCTTAAAGCTATTGCTGGGTGATTATGTCAAGACTTGGCATTATGGGATATGCTGGTGAATGCAAGGCTATTCAAATCAATTGTACACTGGGATTTGCAACAGGGAAATCCCCCTGAATTTTAATGAGGGATGTGTACCCAGATTCCTTAGGATTTGGAAAACTCAAGCATTCAGTAAGGCAGATAGCAACCTGAAAGCACCATTAAATAAAAGCACAAGTTACCTTCTCTGCTATCATGAAGTCATAGCGGAGTGACTGACGGGTACAAATGGCTCCCAGCAAAAAAACAAAGACCATGTACAGAAACCACCTGCAAACAACAAAAATAAACAAATTTCTTCACAGCAGGACAAGACCATTGAGAATTCTGCCACTAGGAGAGCCAGGAGACAGTCAAATGCCCACAAGCTGGGTCTTCAATCACTCAGCATGGCTTCTGAATAATTTAGCTTCAGGGATAAATTTGACACCAATCCATTTTATTTACCCACTAGGTGTGCCAGGGACAGCTGCAGCATGACTGCAGGTACCCCTGAGGGGAAGTTACCTGCACCCCTTAGGTGTGCAGGGGGAAATATCCCAGTCCTAGGGACAGACTTTTTAGTAGGGCCTGTGGCAAAACACCAGGGGTAATGGTATGAACTAAAAGAGGGTCAATTCAGACTAGTTGTAAGGAACAAATTTTCTACAATAAGGGTGGTAATACATGGGAATAGGTGCCCAAAGAGATGGTGGAAGCCCCATCTCTGGAAACATTCAAGGTCAGGATGGATGGGGCTCTGAGCAATCTGATCTGGTTGAAGAAGTCCCTGCTCACTGCAGGGGTTTGGACTGGATGCCTTTAAAGGTCCCTTCCAGCCCAAACCATTCTGTCATTCTGTGGCTCTGCAGGTACACAGGTCCCCCCATCCAGCAGTAACACTGACAGCACTGCCAGCCTGCTCTGCAGCCTCAGCCAGGATCCTCTTCTGCTGTTCTGGCCTCTCCATGCTCAGGCTCAGGGATAATTTTATAAAGCCCAGACAGGAGAGAAGGGAATGACCACAGCCTTGGATAGATGGGCTCATGTGATAATTCTGTGTCCTGTGGAATCCCCCTTCTTAAAACAAGCATGAATTTCAGCAGGAATCCCTCCAAATTGTGAAGAATCTTCCTTCCTGTCTGAACATTGGTACCCAATTAAAATAAATCATTTCAAAGGCAATTTAGATGGTAACGAAAGCAGGCAGGAAAACCTACTGAATGCTTTTTTTTTTTTAAATATGCAGCAGTAGAAAGCTCTCCTGGAAAGCAGCATTTCCTTGGGAAGAGCACAACTTGGTCATGCAGGGCTTCTGCTTCCCCTGTCTTGCAGGTGGGTAGGTCATTTCACCTCTCTTGGCCTCATTTTCCCAGGAATAAAAAATACAAAATTTTGATACTTCTTTTCTATTTATATAGAAAAAGAACGCAAGGGGGGAAAAAAATAAAAACCCTCCCTTTGAAATCAACAGTAGTGAATGACAAAATCATCCCCCTCCCAAGCCTTAGAGAGCTCTGCATCCCACTCTGGGACAGGCAGGCTGCAGCACCACCCCAGCACCAGCACAGATCCCACCCAGCAGTGGAAGGACTGAGTACATCCACACCAACAAACATCTCCAACCCACCCAGAGTACGTGGTGGCAATGGATGACAATCTGAATGAGAGCCACACTTTAATTTTCCAGATGGCTGAGTAATAAAAGGCTGATGGGAATATGAAATGGATTGGTCACACTCAGGGCAGTCTCCAGAGCAAATTTTCCCCAACCAATGACTTACGAGGTGCCAATAGCAGCCAGAGACCCCACAGGGATGTTGGTAGAAGGCTTCTGGAGATCTCCACTCATGTTGAACCCAGCCATCACACCTGTATTTTGCAGACAGAAGTGCAATTTAGAGTCAGTCTAGTTATAGTATATACAATACACACTGCAATATGTAATATAATTTAATCAATCAATTCATTGATTGTTTCAGAACAGTAACTATATCACTTCATTGCACTGCCATGCAGACAAATACTGGTTCCCATCAATTGCTTGGTAAAAAACTGTTCATTTCTTTAAGAGAAGCAAGTCAACACTAACATGTCAAAGAAGCCTCTGTCCAGTTTGAACAATGCTGGGGGGAAAACAGTATCTGAACAAAACCCATCTTATCTTCATACAAACCTAACAGAAGACAATTGTTAAAAAGAGAAATGCCACTGTTCATCAGGGCAGCACATGCAGCAGGTGGTACAACCCCCAGACCAGATCCATTACAGGTCCCTGCATTCACAGGGGACAGCCACTGCTACAAAACAGACAGTCCTGTCCATATTTAATGATAATGACATTAGCAGAGGGAATAACAGTGTTCTCAGCACGTAGGTGGCACCTTCCAGCCAGGAGATCTGCTCTGGAAGTAGGCATTATCTCTGCCTTGCAGATAGGAAAACAGAAACACCGAGAGGGCAAGTGATTGTCCCAGTGTCACATAGAAAACACATGGTAGGACTAAGAATAAAATACTAAACTGTTATTTTAGGCCAGAGTACAGGGTATTATACAATCAGGACAGTCCTTAGCCTAAAAAATTACCATCCAAAGATGCAAGAGAGGAAATGGATTAGAGTCTCTACATTAAGACTAGAAAGCCAAGGTACAGGTTGGTTAAAGGGCTTTGTCCATAGCTGAAGGAGGAGTCACACCAGACTTGTCAAGAAAACAGAGATTCCCTTTTCACATTATGCCAAAAGTTTTCTTAGAAGACATCAGGTACGTGCTATAAATAAAAATAAATGAATAAAAATCTGTGATTTAGAATATTGATGAGAATTTTGACAATTTGAAGGCAGGACCCAAGACTTTAGGATGCTAACTTTTGCCCATCACTGTGCCCCCCTGGGACGTCAGACTAATGTCTTCCTAAGGACACGTGGGCCAGGAGCCAGCCAGCAGTGCTGATGGCACAGTCCCTGGGGCCAGGGTGAGATCACCACAGAACAATGGGAAGGAGGATGCCAGCACCATGGCACTCACAGCATCTGGCAGCCCCAGCAGCAGGGGACCGACCACAGCCAGCCCACCACGGCTGCCAAGCCCAGCAGCCATTCCTCGTGTTCAGAGGGCATGAGAATGACAAAGTCAGTCTCTGCAGCTGCAAATCTCAGTGACTACAGCTCTAAATCAGCAACAGCCCACTGCATTTTAAAGCTCAGACACTGATTGCTGCTTGGAAGGGTTTTTTCCTAAGATGAAGGACAGACAAGAGCTGTGGAACCAATCTCTGGGTAAAGGGGACAAACCCAAATCAGCCAGATGGATGCCCCCCCTATTTCCTATTCCCTACAGACCTTGGCCTTTGGTGGGCTGTCAGCAATGGCTGGGACACAAACCCTGCTCTGCTCTGTCCCAGGCTTTGCTGTGCATCTTCATAGCACCATCTCCAGACCTGCTCAAAGGGAACTGTAGCACCTCCTCTCCTCACTGCCCTACCACGAGGACAGCACATACATGAGCACAAGGCACTCTCATGCTGCCAAACACATCCAGAGCTTTATTTATTTATTACTAATGCTTTTTCCTTGATCAGCTGTTTTTTTCCCCCTTGATCAGTCCACTCACCAGCCATCTTTTCCTGTCATCTCCACCATGGAGCCAGGGCCCCAACAACTGTTCCCTGGTCCCCACAGAATCCTGGCACTCCTCAGCTCCTGGAAGAGCTTTTCCTCCAAATTCAGACCAGATTTGAATCCTTGACACCATACTGAAAGCATTACAAATCGAGTTCTTAATTTTCTCCTGGAAGACTATTTTGTGGATATACTTCTGAACAGCACAGCTAAAAGCCCGTCAGCTGCTCTGGTTTTCTCTAGATAAAACTTCCATGCAGTGTTCAAGCACTGCTCTTTTAAACAGCTACACAATAGGCTTAGCTAGAGGTGAGAAAAGTTAGGAAGGCAGAAGTCCATGGAAATGGTCACAAATATGCTAAGTAAAGTCTCTATGAAGCACTCTTTGATGACCCACTACTTTGCAATTCAGAGACAAAGCAGAAAACTCAGAATTCTCTGAATTTTTCTTCCAAAGGGAACAAACTATTGTCAGGAAGACAGCTGTTAATCTCATGTGCTTCTTGGCCAAGTTTCTCAAACATCTGGCACCACCTTTAAATCTTCTAGCTTGAGTCACCTCTTCCACATCCAAAGTCCTGCCTCAGCAAAGCACTGGGGAAACACCAAAATGGCATTTTCTGGACAGAACATAAAAAAGTTGGAGGCATGAGTCATCGGCACAGGGATGACTGCACAGCCTGGGCTGCCTCACTGCCTCCCTCCCACAGACCCACACATGCTCAGGAGATGACTTCCCAGAGCCCACATAAAGAGGATCTTGAGACTGATGATTGACCTCCTGCCTGCCAGTGACCAGGGGTCACACCCAGGCCACTGCACACCACCACTTCTGTCAGGGCTCCTAGGAGGTCACCAGAGTTTCATGGGTTCCACAGCCAAAGGTCAAGGCCACCACAGAGGGAACCAACTCAGATATTCTCAGCCAAAGTCATCCCCTCTGTGCTGCAATTATGCCTCTGATACGACCAGTGCAGAGGTATGGACAATCTGGTGGTACAGATGTATGGACAATGTCAGAGCCACCTCTCCACCACCACCCAAAAAGTAATTTTCCAGACAGGATGACAGCTGCCAAAGAGCAGTTCTGAGAGGGTCTTTTGCAAGCAGCTGGCTAAGCAGTCCACTTTTCAATGAAAGGACAACCTGACAAATTAGAAAAATAACATCCTAAACAATCTTCACCATTCATTGCCTCAGTTACCCCCTGCCTGATCTGACTTGCAAGAAGCCACAAAAAGCCTTGTCAGAGATTCTGACTGCTCAACAGAGGAAAAACCCCACACTTGCATCTAAAACTCAGAGAAATTGGGATGTTCCTTCCTTCAGACACAGGCCTATCCCTAGGGAAATGGCCAATCCCTTCTGAACTCAAGCAATCATATCTGCAGATTGTCCATGGAGAGAATTATCCACCTCTCTGTTTCAATGAGATAGCAGGCTGGATTTTCCACACTGGCTATTATCTAAGAGAGCAGCAGATAGTGACAAAGCTTCTGGACAAAGAAGCATGAAAACACAGTCAACCCAGCCAGGAAATTATGGCTGAGACAGTCTGTACATTGCTGCTATTCCCAGTGTAATCTGGTCCTGGGCATCATCCAGTGGTGGATACGTGCATGAGGGGACCACCTACACTGTGTGTCAGACACAGCCATCAGCCCCACCAGCCATGGTTTATAACTGCAGATAGGATCACTCTTGTAAACGCCCAGTGCATTTTTCAGTGAACATACTATAAAATATAAAAGGTGTTTTTTTTCCTTCACCCAGGAGGTGAAGAATGGAAAATCTTAGATAAGGCTTGTAGCTAATTTTTTTAAAGGGCCAACTTCTCCACTGATGTAAGCTGGCACCTCGCCATAGGCTTCAATGGAGTTGTGCCAGTTTACATCATCTGATAACTTAGCCCAAAACTTCTAAATCTATTTGCTGTCATTTTGCAAGTGCCAGATATGGTTTATTTCAGAACTGGTTTCTGTGCAGTGATATTTTCCACTAACACCACTTCAAACGACATCTTACTTTCTTGTATCACAAGGCAACACACTTCTTTCATTAGACAGAATACCTTGGGGATTTAGTAAAAAAGCATTTTTTGCACAACAGAAACATCATTTATCTTAATTTTTAAAATGCACTGATGGCTGCGTGGCTGCTGCTGGGAGCTGCCTGTCCCAAGACTCCCTCCCTGTTGAAAAGCCCTGGCTGGGTGGGTATCCAAGTGTTCACCTATCACAGCACAGCAGCAAAAAATCTCCACAGCATGGAGAAGGTATAAACATGCAGAAGATCAGCTGGGTAATGCACAGCATCTCCATAGGGGCACGTTCACATCTTCCACAGCGTGTATTTCAGTCTTTTGACTGAAGCCAGCAAATCTGAGTCTTCCATGCCCATGCTCTCCCATTTAGGCAAGCTTCTAGATGTATGTTTTGGATCTCTTGGCTACTTCCCTATGATTAAATGACAAACTTGGGAGAATAAAGCCAGCTGCACTGAATATCCAGCTGAAATGGTTTAAACAGCTATTGCACAGGTAGCAAACAGAGCAGCCTCGTCTTACCAGCACTCGGCTGTAAAACTGGAGTAACTTCACTGGCACTGCTGGAGTCACACCAATAAAACACAGAGGGACAGAGAAAACAACCTGACCTGGAACAAGACAATCCGAGGAGGATGCTCATAGGAGGCAGCATGATGCTACTGGTCTGCAAAAGGCTGGGATGACCATCCTGTGCCCATCACTTGAAGCATGTCCCCAACTGCTCCTCCTGCCTGTTTGGTCCCAGCAAGGGTGTCCCCACAGCTCCTGCTCCCCCTTCCTGGAGTGGCTGCCCCTCTTTGCTGTTACAGCTACCAGCCTGCATTTCAGACATTTCTGTTTCACTGCTGTGTCTGGTGGAAATGGGCAACTTACAACCACTTTTCAGTATATCCCAGAGACCAAACTTAAACTGGTTGAATTCAGATAGCCATCTCAGAGAGAGAGGAAGAAGCCTATCCTGAAGAGAACAACACAGTTTCACTTCAAAGAGGAACATTTCATCTCAAAAGGCCCAAACATTTGTTTCACAATTTCCGAAATATTCTTTTTAAAAACTTTGTTATCAAAATAGCATCTTAAATTGCAAGCTAGCATATGCTAAAAATTAAAAATAGTAAACATAACATTTAATAATTAAAGATAAACAGAATATTGCTGTGGGTCAAAGAACTGTTTCAAAGCGGCTCAATGTAACCCCCTCAAATCTAAACAGCATATTGTTTGCTGAAACTCTCCCTAAATTTCTGTTGTGTCTTAAGGCAAAGGATTTTGCTTCCGGTGCTTCAGCCAGGTCACTGTAGGGGTTCCAGCAGAGGTGGGTGTCCCTGGGGGATGGTGGTGGGGAGGACCACAGGCTGGAGGGGACAGCCTGAGAGCAGTGCTAACCTGTTCCTGTCATTCCTCAGTGCCACTTGCTCACCCTCTGCATCACGCTGCCTGCCCTGAAGCAGCTGCACTGGCAGCAGAGAAGTCTTGACTCCCACCCCAGAAATTTCTTAATCAGACCACAAGCTCTTCCATGCAGAGCACCAAACACAGCCCTGCATTTTATGAGGCTTCTGAACTCCACAATGCTCAAAACAGCAACGACAGGAGTGATAGTGATGTTACATGGTACCATTGGCACTGCTACTCTGAAGGAATAATTTAAATCCTGTAAATAACCAAGCAATTAAAAAAAACACATGAAAAAGCTGTGTTAACAACCAAAGCCATTATACATCATCCCAAACTGTATTTTCAGAGAATGTTTGACATTACTACTGGTATTAGTACTGCTAACTAAACAGAGCAACAGGCTGCCAGGGCTTTAAATGAATTGTATCTATTAGCTTTGGCATTCTTCCTAGCAGCTAAGCATTAGCAGTGACGAAAAATCATTTAATACGGTTAATCACCATAATTTTCTGCACAGTTTTGTCATAACTGTTCCTTCTTCTGTAACCAAAGAACTGGATAAAAACCTGCTTTTCTACACCAGTGGCAGAGCTCACAAGGAAGGTCTTTTTCTCCTGGGGACTCACTTGGGCCAATCAAAAATGACAACAAAAAAGAGGGCAGAAGACATCTTCTCCATGGTGCCAAAAGCTCAAGAAGATGAGTTTTCCAGGAGGAAGTCTACAGAGGCAATAGCCAGCCTGATAAGGTGGGAGAGAGGATCTCAAATAAAAATTTGAAGTCCTGCACTAGGTGCACCTGACAAAGTGACTTCTGCTACAGACCATTCCTCCAGTCCCATCTGTTTCACAGAACCCTTTCCTTTGTCTCCTTGTACTGCAGCAGTTCTGCAACTTCCAGTGAGTTGCTTAGAGCTAATCCTCTGAAAATTCATCCTGTAATCCAAGGATTCATTACTATGGAAACTGCTTATAATCAGTACTTTTTATAGTTTAAAACACCCAGCACCAACAAAGGGTATTATAACTTCAAGTGATAGTTACTGCATTCCCACTGGAGATTGTCAGCTCTGGAAAGGGGCCATGCATCTTCCTGGTAATGTAAGGGAATGAATAAAAGGAAGGTATTTAATTAAGCTTTTAAATATGAGCTCTGCTGACATATAAGGATGAACCCATGACACCACACAGTGAGTGGTGGGTCCATCATGGGCAATGGCATCAGCCCAGCTCAGCTACCTGCTGAGGTAAGGATGGAGAGAAAGTTCTCCTATGCTCTTCCCACTCTCACAGTGCAATAAAGTCATAAGTCTTATCTGATATGACAAATCATGATCAGCTCTTTTAAATAGGCTTGATACCTTCTGCTCTGACAGCATTGGCCAAGATCAGTGCCTGAGCCTTGTCCTTGGCAGGGAAGGATTTACAGGACCACATGCACCCACAGAGTACAGCAACAGTGTCTAACCACAGAGACAGAAGAGCACGTTCAAGTGAACAAGATAGGAGGGCAAAAAATTTGAGATGCTGGAGAGAAGCCTGAACATTTGAAATGACCACTTGGGTCTGCTATGGCCAAGTGCAGTCCTGCTCACTTTGCCTCACAGCCCAGAGGAGCTCCCCTTGCTTCTGCTCATCTCCCAGATGTCCCTGTGGAGGAAAAAAGGGAGAGGATAAAACTTAACTGTACCTGTGGCAGCTGGGAAAAACACTCCAAAAACAGTGAAGAAGGACTCCCCCTGGCTGTAGTCTGGCAGTGTGTTGTTGAACATCAGCTCTTCGGAGTAGCCAACAAAGCCGTGCTCTGTGGAGACAGGAGGGCGAGAGGAGAAGCTCAGGAGCCACCAGGGCTGCAGGAGCCCCTCCAGCTGCTCTCAGCCACCACCCCCCTCTAAACACCTGCACCTGCAGGGCTGCTTCCAAGGACCATCTGAAAGGATGAACATCAGCTTACACAGCGGGGGAGGAGGCAGAAACCAGGGTTTGCACTCCTGCCCCTTCTTCCTAAGGTCACGCACACACAAGTTTTACTTTCCAAACAAGTTTTACAGAAGATGGGGAGAGGGGAAAGAGATGGGTGGGATACCAATGTCATGCACCTGGTTGTAATGGAGGATCCTACTCCCTCACTGCACACTTGAAGGATGTCTCAAATTCTTCCACAAACCTCAATTTGTCAGGCAGAGTTAAGCCTGACAGCTGGCGTGCAAGGCATTAATTAGGAAAGGTTTTAGATGCTTGTAGGCAGAGAAGATAACTCACAAAGACAGGTTAAAGAATTAATGGCTGTGACTATTAAATAATAATTTCATTTTTAACAAGGAACACTGCTTTTTAATCGAGTATCTTAGTCTATGGAAACTTCTCCTCCCTGTCAGTAATCCAAATGCTCATGCCAACCAGGGGTGGAAGGTGAGCAAAGTCGGTTCCTTTTTTTCTCCTGCCACTACAATCTACTTCCACAAGACACGTGACTCCAATAACTTGAATTTTCTTGTTAGCAGGCAGGATGTTGTTTATGGCTGCACAGGGTGACGGCCAGAAATTGAAAAAAGACTCCATCAAAGCTGTCCCATGCCTCAAAGACATCATTAATGATGTTTGGACAATAGATTAAACCAGAACATTAAATCAGAGCTCTGAGCACAAGACATATCCATTTAAAGTCTCAGAATATAGCTAACCACAGAGCTTTGAAGTTTTCACAGAAAAACCCTATAGATAATCAGAAGTTTCCTAGTACATCTGCATTCATTGTGTTGCTCAAACATGGATGGAAACACTCTGATAGAAGAGGTATCCTGCTGCTAGGCTTTGTAAAAGCACTAGCTCTCTTCACTAGGAACAAGTCTCAGATGAGATTTACTGGGAACAAGCTCAGCTCAACACACTGACCTCTGGACCTCACAGATATCTGCAGAAAGTGCAGTTTCTGGAGAAATAGAGGGGGGATTTGTGTAGGCTGTATGTTCCTATAAGTCCAGACCTGTGTGGATTCAACCAGAATTGATGCTCACAACAGCACAGTGCATGGCCTGTCTGCAGAGCACCCACCAAACTGCTCGAGGGAAATGTTGGTCCTTGGCCAAGGGATTTTTCACCAAGTATGTGCTACTCATAGAAATGTTAATTTTTTTCATTTAAAAAGTGAATAAAATACTCATCTCACCCCACGAAGATCTGCAGACCTCCAACCAGAGCTCTGAAGTAGCAGCATCAAATACACCTATGGCACTTGACAAAAGTTTGTCCCACTGATTCATAAAAATCTCCTGTGACACAAACTCTAGCCTCTCTTGATGGTTTACTCTCACATATTCCTATCATTCAGGTTTTACCTAAACACAAATTGTCCTTCTCACACCACTTGGCCAGTTTGTGGTGGTCATCTGAAATCCTGACCCTCTCTGCCAGGCTGCTGCGAGCTCTTCCCAGCTGGGGGTCATCTTCAGATTGAATCTGCACATTCCCTTTTCCATCACCAAGGAAGTTAAGAAAAATGCCAAATAACATCAAGCCAAAACCAGACTGTTGCAGAACCTCACCAGGCAAAGCATCCTGCTTTGTAAGTAAACCATCTCCAACTGGGGTCTTCCCATGGTGTTTTGGGGCTGATTCAAATGAGGCACTTTGGGTGCCTTCTGTTTCCTTCCTCGCACAAAAAGCCAAGTGTACAGACCAGTGAGCAACCAGATCACATTTTCTGTGATACTGTTTGGGCCATATTATGGTTACACACTGACCATGAGACCCATGATTCCAATGTCTGACCTGCACCTGTGTGCATCTGACCCCTATCAAACTTAAGAAATTAAATTATCCCCTGATGCTCCATTCATTTGTATGTTGTTCCCTTTCCTACTTCATTCCCCTTAGTGGAAATCCTCAGTGGAAGAGACAAAAGCCTGAAGCCATGGCAGACGTCACTTGGAACCACAGCAAACAACAGCCATGGATTTGTTGAAAGAGCCACAGGATGTGCCTACAACTCTGTCCCACTTCTGCTTCCTCTCCTCACAGCTCTGGCAGGTGAGAGGCCATTCCACATTTCCCCTGTATACAGAACCAGGAACCTTCTTGACTAATTAAAGAGAAGTTCATCCAAGTGTTAGTTGTCATTGCACCCTCATTTCTCAATCACCCTCTTGTGAAGCAAACCTCACATCCATTTTGATCAGACTAGGATCTGCAGTTGCCATCAATTTAGGGGCACATGAGCATGGGGCTGAGGACAACATGCTGGGAGCATCTCCTGCCTGCCCTTGTGCCTGTGACCAGTGCAAGCCATCTGTGACCTTTCAGCTGTCATATTAATGCGACTAATTGCAGCTGACGGGGCAACTGGACTGAAAATCATCCAAAACAGAACAGGAGAGACCAATCAGTTAAACCAGCAGAGCCCTGGGTCAGTTGTTCACAGAGTCAATTATCCACATCCCATTGAAAGTACACTTCAAAAGGACGAGCTTCGGAAGGAGGAGGGAAGGAAATGTGATAGGGTCTATATTTGGCACTCTGATCTCCAAATGAGGCAAGATCATTTTATACATTTTTTCTGTAAGGAGATCTTTTTCTCCAGCTTACTGCTGGGTACAAGATCCAAACCAGATTCGTCCCTCCTTGCTCATTACAAAATATTTGTCTGAAAAATTTTGCTCTCAATCAATTTATGCAACCCCACAGGCTCTAAATCCTGCCTTTAATGATCCTGCTCTCAGCTGGCTTGCAGAGGGCTGGAGCTGAAGTGCTATAAACAATCTTCCCTGTGTCATGCTAGAAGAAAAGAATCCGGTTCCTTCTCTGTGCCGTGTCAGCCTTATGGGAAATGCACAATAAAGAGCAGTAACAATTTATTTTCATCATTAGATACTCAATAAGTAGAAAGCAAATAATGCTTTTCTCAAGTGGTTGAGCTGATCTAAATAAACAATAGGGGAAAAAATTACTTAGAGCAACATCTGAATTATCCCTGTGATTCTTCACAAATCAAGTCCTTCCAGTTTCTCTTACAAAAATGATGTAATAAACAGTAAAAATTGCCTAGCAAGTTTGAAATGGAAGAGCTTTCAGAATGAGCATCCTCCATTCACATGTGCAGGGGGACCACAGGAGGCTGTATACCAGCCTGATGTAACCAGAGGAGGAGGAGAAGGATGGTCAGAACTCTGATGTCTTTCCAGCCATCACAGATGCCTGGGAGGAGGCACCAGCTTTCATCTGGTTGCCACTGCTGCATCCCCTCTCTTCCCCAGTGGAAGTTTCTCGTACTTTCTCCCACCTCTCACCCTGTGGAAGAGCAGGAAAGCACAAGGTTTTTGGCACTCAGGACTGCCCTTATGAGGGCAGCCCCTCCATGAAGCCCAGGGCTCCTGATTGGGAACTCAAAGAGGTTGGGAAGGTGCTCAAGGCAAAGCTGTGGTTACACAGGGTCAGGCCATTATGCAACAGCACAGAGCACAGTGGTGCTGCCAAGTTCCAGGCAACCTGGAGCTCATTACAGATTAGTTAAGTCTTGGCCAAATTCAATAAGCCTGTTCACAGACTTAAGGTTAAGTAAAGCCTGGCACCAAGGCAGGGGCTAAATAGTGCAAAAATGGAAAACCACCTTAAGAAACAGCTCCCTGAAGGCAGTCCCATATTGCACTCTGCTTGTGATTAGAGATTTTAATTACAGAGGTGAATGCTGAAGGCTTGAAATGGTGAGATTTTTTCTTTTCCAAAATAAGTGAGCCCACACATTCCCTCCTGGAAGGTACTTGTTGAGATTTGTTTTCAGAGGAACAGCTGGAAGTGTTTGTCTTGCAGCACATTTCCCAGGTCTGACCTCAGCATTTTCAGGATCCTGTGTGATGTGTAAGACATGGAGCGCCAAAGAATAATTATATATCCTTGGCATAATTATCTCTGCTCTCTATCTTTTTCCCATTTCTTCTTCCACCACTAAACCCTTCTGGCATAAGTTCTGAAATCCATTTGTTCTCCTTGGATGCCAGTCCAAGCACACACCCAGAACGAGGTCCTGGTGTGGGTGCTGGAGACATCCAGGCACACCACTGTGGAGAAAACAGGAATAGTCCTCACAGCCTGGTCCCACAGCTGCCATCCTCATCTGAACACACATCTCTACACACAGCAGTAAGATAAAATTCCACTCCTCACCAACCACATGCTTATATTTTCCTCCTCCAAACTCTTAGCCAAGGGCAAGGTACAAGCCCAGAACTTCTGAGCTGTTGACTCCCCCACAGGCAAGTCAAGCCCTGTCAGGCTGGTAACTCCCAGAGGTTGTGGTCTGTCAGGTGACTGTTTGGTGTCCTAAACCAAATTAATTCCTACATAGGTTGGAGTGTTCTACAGCAGGGAAGGAGTGAAATTCTCCTTCCAAAAGCCCCTGAAATACAAATTCTTCTCCTGCCTGCAGAATAGGCTCACCCATAATCTGGTGATGACCAAACTCCCCCAAACACACATATTACCCATAGCTTATCACATGAGAGCAGCATCTTCACCTGTCAAAGGAAAGTTAGGAATGTCTGGCTCAAATGAAGTAAAATTTGGATGCCAAAGCACCACCAGCAATAGATTTTTCAACATCTCAGTGTGCAATTGCAGATACACAAGATTAACCATTGACATAGGAACTGTGGATGTGCAGAGATGGATGCAAAGCCATGAATGTTGCCAAAACCCCAAGGACTTTGTGTTCCCCCCCCACTCTATGCACACACTGAAATTTAACTTCAGGCAACAAACAGCACAAGATCATTTGATGCAACATCTCTGAAAGATGTTGTGTACCAACACAGCCATGTTCTGGGTGGCTCTGGATTTCCTCAGTGAAGTGCTGGATGTGCCTGAAAATTACATGGGTCCAACTGACCACAACCACAGCCCTGCAGTGCCATACAGCACACCCAGGAAGGGGCACTGAAAATGGTGCACCTCTCCAGTGCATTGGCATAATCAAGGAGGCATGAAGAAGGCAACATAATCATGAATAACACTTGAATCACCTTTCCCAACAGAATGAAAAATAAATCAATCAAAGCAGTGCAGTCACAAGCCTCCACATCCCTGCATGCACACACCTGGCTTCCTGTGTTTGGGCTCATTTAACACCAGCATTAACAATCACATTCCCCAGCTCTTCCAAGGCTGGGCTGTTTCTGTAGCCATGCCTTCACAACTACCCAGCTCCAGCTCCCAATGTTATCACAATATTTTTCCCAGGCAAGACCAACACTACCACTGCTGATCCCAGGCACTGCTCTACTGCTGCCAGCCTGGTACAGGTCAGGTGCAGGCAGAAATGTATGAGAAAAACATGGAAAGGTTGTGAAGGAAAACAAGGCAGTAATGCTGGAGGTGGAGAGAGGACAGTGTGGTGGTTTTCTCATGCTACCAGTCTACTGCTCAACTTTCTGTGGGCTGACATCGACCTGCGGGATGCATGAACAGATTTTCACCAGAAAGTCCCAGTTCTCCAAGAGAATGGTGAGGGAACTGATGAGTCATGGAAGCAGAGGGTGTTGAGCAGCAGAGCTGTGCTGACAAGAATAGAGAATAAACATGACCTTTGCTGAACTTGTACAGGAATACAAAAAATGTTTTAATACCTTCCAGGACATCTCCTGCTTCACCTTTGGGTAGACAGGTTTTGGCTGGAAGACTGGGAAGAAGCAGAAGGAAAAGAGAAGAGCTGCAGGGGAGCAGAGATGGAGGAGGAGGGATGAACTGATGAGACTGGTGCCCCTGTCTTCTGTCAGCTACTGCTGGATTTGCCTACCCAGGGGACCCCATGCACCAAAGCCAGGTTGTCCTTTCCTGCAGCTCCAGTGCAATGCCTGTGCCATGTGAGTCAGCATGGAGCAGTGCACATTTCCTGCAAGCCAAGAGCTCATCAGCTCCACATTGGACTTGTGAGCAGCAGCACGGCTCCATAGCTAGAGATGGGGCATGTGCAACCCAGCCCAGATGTAGAAGAGCAAACACGGGGATCATTCCCTCTCCATATGTCACAAATGATGTCATGACTTTGCTTCATCTCAGTCCTCATGGCCACATCCTGCCTGCAGGAAGCTCCCACAGTCTCAGTATTTCTGCTTTAAGACTCCTAAACTAGGCAAGGGAAAAAAATAGAGAGGAATTTTTGTGTTGAACACATGCAGGTCAATGATTATGCAGTGATAAAAATGAAGCTATTACGCAATTAACACATCAGCATGTGGCCACACTGACAGTGCAGAAAGGCTGCAGAGCATCTGCCTGAGCTGCCAGGGCACTGAGAGATGCAGGATGTGGGAGCTCCTCAGCTCCTGCTCCACCCCACCCCAACCCATGTTGCTGTTGGCAGCCCCTAGCAGAAAGTATTGGGAAGAGGAGGTAAGAATGCAAAGGGACTCAATTCCCTCTGCAATTTCATCCCTAAATGCCAGTTAAACACATTAACGATCAAAAGAGCTCAGAGTGACCACAGATCCCAAGCCACAGGGAGGAGAAGCGAAAGCAGCACCTCTGCCACTGCTGTGACCTCATATATCAGGACCAGCTGAAAATTGCCACAGCCAGCATCACCCCACACCTCAGTGCAAGACAAAAGGGCCATCTAAAGGGCCAAACCAAAGCTGAGCAGCAAGAGGCAGCTCAGGGTGGGGAGAGAAGCTCATTGTTGTTTTTCCACTTGTGAACAAATAAGCTCCTATTTTATCATCAGCACCAGGGAGATTGTTTCACGAACCAGGACAAACACCACACTTACGTTTTACATCCGTCAGAGCTGCAAGTAGAAAAAAATAGACAGGTTTCAGTGGGAAAAAGTTGGGCAAGAGGGTGGTGGGGAGGAAGGATTAGAGCGAATTTAAAGGAAGCAGGGAAGGAGTTCCCTTGCCCAATACTTTCTCTGCACCCACAATAAAGCCGGCAAACCTAAAAAAGAGAGAGTGTATACAGTCTGTAATTGAAGGAGCGAAAGCCACAGTTAAAACAATCTAAAAAGGCCAAGCCCTGAGAAAGGCAACTCGGATCCCTTATCTTTTGATGGAAAAGAATGTGCTCCCTGAGATTAATGACGTGTTTACCCGAAAGGAAATCGCCGCCCTTCTGAAGCAGCGAGTGTTTGTTCCTCCCGAGTCCCTGTTTTCTGCTCCAGAGCTGATCTCCCAAACCTCCTGTTTAAAGTCAACACACAATACAGCTTCCTGCTGCTGCGGGCTCCGGGGGATCCCACCATTAACCCTCTCCCAAAAAACACCCTCCACCACACCTGGGTATCCCCAGCAACACGGCAGAGACAAACCCTGGGATGTTTGGATGTCACTTAGAGGGAGCAGGAGCAGCACAGGGACAGGCACAGGGAGGGGCAGCACAGGGATGGGCAGCACAGGGACAGGCACAGGGACAGGCAGCACAGGGACGGGCAGCACAGGGATGGGCAGAACAGGGACGGGCACAGGGACAGGCAGCACAGGGACGGGCAGC
>VZTT01028638.1:3791-16693 GCA_013400855.1 Buphagus erythrorhynchus | reverse complement strand
TAAAATTAAATTAATAAGCAATTAAATTAATAAATAAATTAATAAAAAGGTCTGCGGAAACAGAGATATAAATTATTTTAGTTTGTCTAGGAAATTCAAATAACAAATTTATCTAACTTTGATACCTTCCTCTCTATCCATTTAATGCTATCCTGCATTAATTTCTTACATCAGGCAAAATTCCAGTTGGTGTTTTCTGGAGTTTAACTATCACTTCATTTTTATGGAAAGGAAGATAATTATAGAAGAGATTTCAAAACAAACTTAGAATGCTAGGCTACTTTTTATGTGATGAGCTATATAACCTTCAAATGCTTTCATAATATTTGCACTTAGCCACTATTTTACATGCTAGCTAATAAATTGCTAATTTGTCTAGCTTATCCAATTATTTGCAAGGGTTTCACATTTGGTAGCAAACATCAGGAAGTATTAAAAATATATCATTGTGAATTGCAACCATCCATATCAGCCTTTTAGTGAAGAAAGTTCTGGGGGGAAAAATAAATTACTAATTACTGAGGAGAGGTAATACAGTATCAGCATCATCTCCCAGCCCAGGTTGCTTTATGAACTCAGTGACTCTTCAAAGCAGGAAAACAGCACTCAGGTCTCCTGAATGGACGTGTGGAAACAAAACTCACTGGGCAAAAAAGCTAGACAAGACCACAGCAGGATCACAAGAGGGATGAGCTGAACAGATGCAAGCTGAGATGGCACAGCTGCAGAGCCTGGGTTACTGGGAATACATATTGCATCAGCTGTAACACAGGCTCCTACTATTCAGATGCTCCTCTGCCATACCGAGCCCATTCTCAAAGCAGTTTCTACCTGCTGTAAATGCATAAAAGTCCTGGTAGTTTTCAGTCAGAGATTGCATCAACAGAGGGCTGAACCTCTGTTGCTCCGTGTTTTCTCCTGCTGCTACAGAAACGAACTGCTTTTGCCTGATCTGAATCTGCAAAGAGGCTGTGTGTTGATGTAGTAATAGTGCTATGCCTCATGCTGTCATCCTAAATATTTCTGTAGTTTTATTGAGGAACAGATATTAATAGAAAATGAGAACAAATACAGCTGCACCCAAATTAGGTTTATTATTGGGTCATTTCCTACCTGAATGCTTGTGGTAATTGTAATTTGTCCTAAGTAAGAGGAAATTTGTACTTTATCATTCAAAGACAATGTTCTGTGCACATCCATGCCTAACATTTAGCTACACAATAGTTTATAAACGTTAATAGGACAAAAATAATCTGCAGCTACTTCAAGAACATATATATGTATTGGTTCTTTCATCAACAATTTCTTATTGTCATAGAATCATTGAACAGTTTTGAAAAGATAGTTTCATCTAATTCCAACCCCTGAGCCATGATATGTGACACTTTTCACTAGACCACATTGCTCAAAGCCCTATCCAGCCTGGCCTTGAACACTTCCAGGCAAGGGATAACTTCTCTGGGCAACATGTGCCAGTGTCTCACCATCACTGCCAGTAACAGATTGCTTTCTAATATCTGATCTAAACCTATGACCTCAGTTTAAAGTCATTGCCCCTTGTCTTATGACTATGTGCCCTTGTAAAAATTCTGTCTCCAGCTTTCTTTTCCTCTCTGCTGAACAGTCCCAGCTCTCTCAGCCTGCCTTCATAGGAGAGGTGCTGCAGCCCTCTGATCAATTTTGTGGCCCTCCTCTGGACTTGCTCCAGAAGCTCCGTGTCATTATGGATCCCAGAGGTGGATGGAATACTCCATGTGGGGCCTCAAAAAGCTGGGGTCAAAGGGCAGAATCACAGAGTCACAGAATAAGCTGAGTTGGAAGGGACCCACAAGGATCATCAAGTCCAACTCCTGGCCCTGCACAGGACATCCCCAAGAGTCACACCACGTGCCTGAGAGCATTTTCCAAATACTTTTTGAACTCAGACAGACTGTGCTGTGACAACTTCTCTGGGGAGCCTCTTCCAGTGCCCAATCACCCTCTGGGTGAAAAACCTTTTCCTGGTATCTGATTGAAACCTCCCCTGACACAGCTTCATTCCATTAGCATGAAGCTGCCTCGAATTGCTTGTCACACTTCTCTTGATGCCACCCATTTATTTTTCACACAGGCACAGATGTCATACATTCTAATCACTGGTATAACTTGATGGGAAAAATGTGCCATGGCATTTCACAAGCAATATTGCCACAGCTATTTAGTGAAACAACTGCAATAGCAGCACCTACACATAGAGTTGTGAAATACTAAAAATACAATTCTATACATTTTTAAAGTACAGTTTATTTTATTTTAGAACTAGTAGGTACTTCTGAAGGTATAGTCTTCAGTCTAAATATGGACATGGAAACTTAAATGCTGCAGAATTGTTAGTGAATATCACCAAAAAACTAATATGAAAGCCTTTCTGACTATGTAAGCTTGTAATATAGCTAGCTTTTAGCTCAAATATTTTGTTTCATTCCATTCAAGAAATCAGTGGATTAAACTTACCAAACATGAAAGCACAACCTATCATCATAACTCCTATTCCAAATAAATAGCAACAAAATGTTTTAATAAAATTTCCACTTCCTAATTCACAGAAAAATGGGGTAATTTTACCTTCCTTTTTCTGTTGACAAACTAGCAAGCTAGTTGAAGCTACTTATCTTTTTTCTCTAGAAGTCTTAAAAGTTTCTGCATTGGAAGACCCATGATTCATCCATAAAATTTTAGACAATTACTTAAGAATCAAGTACACTGCATATAAAACATTCTAATCTTGACTTACAAACTCTTAACATCTTTTATCATAGGTTAAAAAAGTTAGGGAAGTATTTGACTTATAAAGGAAAAACAAATTCTAGAAATCTATAAGGTATATTACTAGCATTCTGTTTTCAGGGGGGGGTTTGATTTTTTTTTTTTGTTAAATTACTTTCTGAAAATTATAATAATTTTGAACAAAAAATGAATTCAAAACTCAATTTCTTTTCTCTAATTGTATTATGCTTTTCCTTAAATACCAATAGATTTTCACTGGACCAAAATCTTGGCAATATTTATTGACTGATTTAGACATCCCCCCATCAATCTTGGAATAGAAAGTTATTTCACCATTTTCTGATAAAGAGAATGTTAAGTATAACTCATAAAGCAACAAATGTCCTATAGTACCTTTGTTGTTATCCATTCCTCCAACAGCATAAAGTGTTCCAACTGTAGATTTTCTGGGCTTAGTTCTTGGACTTTGCATGAGAGTTCTTCTTTCTGGTAAAAGATGATATTTCATGGCTTCCAGAATAAGCTTCTGGCATTCTAGGTCATCCTTAAAAAGTGCATGGTTTTCCAGGTCAGCCAGTATCTGTGAATGACAATAAGTGAATAAAAATCCTAGAAATTCCTAGAAAAGCAATACCATGCAATGAGAGACAAACATAAATGGATGCCACAGGTATATTTCTTCATGCTAGAACACACAGTTTTGCAGAGCTACTTTTTCTTGGAACACAGAGAGAAAATTAAATAGTTAATTGATTGTTAAAGGATTTTAAGGCTGAGTGAAGCCTTCACTAAGCCTTTCACTAAGCCTTTCACCAAGCCTTTCACCAGCCCTTAAGACTAAAATCTTACTAGTCTTTTACTGAAGGCTTTGAAGAAAACGAAATATTCTCTTGTAGGCTAACTTATTTTTTAATAGTTTCCAGCACAACACTGAAAGAACCCAGAAGGCATCTCTTCTCAGGAATATCCCTTATTTTTAAAACCAAACCAACACAATATAGCACTCCAAAACCAACAGTGCTCAGTGCATACAGGTAAAAGAATATTTTATTATGCTTCCGAAGAAGAAGGCTGCAAGTTGTAAATGTGTTTGATTCACTTGCCTGTATCTACCAGCTTTTGAGATGTTGTAAATTACCATGAAAGTTTTCAAGATCTCATTCAATTACACAATCTGGATTAACCTCACAACTGACCTAGCTCTGAGCAGGAGTTGGACTACAGAACTCCTGAGGTCTACTCCCACCTGAATGATTCTTTGATTCTGTAATCTCACTGAGTAAGGCCAGAAGAGTGCAATATCTGCCAGACCCATGTAGGTATCTCAGATAACCTAAGGCATCCAAATTAGATCAAGACTTAATTGCATATAACAGCATATCTGTACAGTGCAGTAAATTTCTAGATATCATAGAACATCTCTCTGGGAGATCAAATAATATTCAGAGAAACAGCTAACGGCCAGGAAGCAGAGGAATTTTATTCCTGGAGTCTGAAGATGTCTTCCAGCAGATATATATACACAAACGTATGCAAATTGTTTTGGGGTTGCCTAAAGAGAGGAAGCTAGATCCCTTTTAAGAACTCTCAGCTATTTCATCTGTACTTCAATGGCTGCAGAAGAAGCTTGAATGTCCTTTATCAATCTGTCAGCCTTTGGCAGATAACACGTTTTCTGCGACATCTAAAATATTAACAGCTGGCACATGTAGACAGTTGTTGTCTGCTGCTGATTTTAGGCATCAGTCATGAAATGAGTCTATGGTTGAAAGAAAGGCAGTATGTGTTACAGCCCTCAGTATCAACACAGGCAGGGGGATGAACAGATCAAGAGCTGCCCTGCTGAGAACAGCTCAGGGGTGCTGGTGGGTGAGAGGCTGGACATGACCCAGCCATGGGCACTCCCAGCCCAGAAACCAAACGTGTCCTGGGCTGCATCCAAAGCAGCGTGGGCAGCAGGGGAGGGAGGGGATTCTGCCCCTCTGCTCTGCTCGGTGAGACCCCACCTGCAGTGCTGCATCAGCTCTGGGGTCCTGCACAGGAAGCACATGGACCTGCTGGAGTGAGTCCAGGGGAGGGACACCAAAATGATTAGAGGGATGGAACAGCTCTCCTATGAGCAAAGACTGAGAGAATTGGGATTGTTCAGCCTGGAAAAGAAAAGTCTTTGGAGTGACCTAACTGCAGCCTTCCAGTACCTCAAGGGAATTTACAGGAATGATGGGGCAAGACTATTTACAAGAGCAAGCAGTGGCAGGACTAGGGGGAATGGTTTCAAATTGAAAGAGAGTGAGTTTAAATTAGATATAAGGAGAAATTTTTTTACTGTGAGGGTGGTGACACACTGTAACAGGCTGTCCAGAGAAATTGTGGATGCCCCATCCCTGGAGGTGTTCAAAGCCAGGCTGAATGGGGCTGAATGGGCATGAAACATTTGTTCATGCTCCTTAAAAGAACCAACTATTAATTCCTCCTATTAATTTTTTTAGAACGTGGGCTAACTTGTGATAAACACTGGATTTCTGAATCTCTTAAAGGCTAGAAGTTGTGAATAAAAAAAAAAAAAATTGAATTGAAGCTACTACTTAGAAACCAGAAGTTATATAAAGCTGTTTCATGTTGTCTAAATTTCACTAATCTGCTTCAAAGTTTTTCTACTCCACAGCTATCTTTCCTGATTATGTCAAAACAATCAATATATTTTTATTAAATCAGGATGCACTTGATCAGGAAATTCAGTTAATAAGGATGTTTCCCTGGAAACCATATTATGTTCAGCTTGCTCTTCCATGTCTATGACATACTTCATTAAGAGAGAATTGTATCTAATATTAAATTAATATTGCTGGGCTCTGTAATGTGGAAATTCACAGAGCTGTAGCTTCTCAAAAGGCTACAATATCTGTGCTACACCAGCACAGTTAACTTTACCATTGCTATAATTTCTCAGACTAGCAATATCCTGAGAATTTTTTTGTCACTTTGTGTCATCACGTTTCTCACTTTTCCCAGTTTAAACCCCGAAAAAGTCCTTTCTTAGATGTACTTTCAGCACCATGCTGCAGAGAGCAGGCAAGTTTCAAGTCGGTGAAGCACATTCAGATTGAGATCTGGAGTGTAAAGCACTCAAGTACTGCCAAAAGGAAAGTCGAGTCTAATGACAAAATAGGAGTAGTTGGGTACCAGTTCAGTGACAAACAGTGACACCACAGGACTGCACCGAGTGCTGCCTGCCTTGCTCTCACCCTCAGCTCCCTCCTTCCTTCGTTCCTTGTCGAGCAGCTCTGCATTCCTTGCTTCTTGACAGATCTCTACCAGCCTCTCTGTTATCTCAGTGATTTGCAGGTATGATTGTGGGCATCTGAACACTTGATTTGAATGATATTAGGCAAAGTCGCACATATTCTACATAAACTACCATCTGAGAGATGGAACTGGTTCCTTTGTACCCTGTGTCATCTAGGATGAAATTCAGCCACTACTAGGGAAAAAGGGGATACCACCTACCTGGAAAGAAAAAGACCACTTCTTTCCTTTACTCTGCTCTTGGAAGAGACTACAAGGCAATGGAAGAAGCAAAGACCTGCCTTATCAAAGATTTCACAGTGACTTTATACTTCTGAAGAGATACAGAACACCTCCTGGTTATTTAGATAGAGTTTTCTATCTTGTGAAAAGTGCAAAGTGTGACAATATTCACTCAGTCAGGATCAACAAATCTCAGATTCCACCTTGATATGTGCCTCAGACACAGCAATTATCTAAAAGTGGAGATGATGAAACACCACTGGATTCCTACCACTAAAAAGAAAAAAAACATAGATATTTCCTCCAGGACAGATATCAGGGCCATAAAAGTGAAAAAAGTCAGAAAGTACTCCCTGCATGCCAAAATTAAATACTAAGCACATGCAAAAGTTCTAATCTGTAATCCAAGAGACAGATGTTTCCAAAAGAGGGACAGCATCATTCCAAATTATGCATTATGCAGTCTGTATCTTCCCATGAGTGTTTATTATGATTCAGAATCTTGAATAGTCCTTAACAACATAGAATTATTCTGTACACCACTGATTAGGATGAAATTTCACACCCAAACACATTAATTTTTTTACAGGCAGAAAGCAACTTCCACTAAAAATCATCCCAGTATCTAGATGCATTCTCCTGAAAAGCCCTAAAGAATTCTGTGCCCTTAGAAATATACATGCCATGACATACAGAGCAGAGGACTAGAATTATCTTAATAGTATTAATAATTATAATAGAAGAACAAAAAGAAGTCCTTTAAATGCATTATGAATGAATGAAAAGTGGATTTTCATGGCACATTTCATTTTGAAAAGTCCACAAGTCTCTTCGTTGATCCAAAATATATCCCAAGTCACTTGACAACCTTGAGTCAGAGAATCACATTACCATATGAAACAAAATTCTGAAGAATTAATGACCTAAATTCTGCATTTTGAATGTTTTTCAAGAGAGAAGTTTGATTAGCCATCATTGTCCTTTTCTGAGACTTCTTCCATGTACAGATTTGTTACAGCTGGTTATTATTGATGATCATAGCAATGCTACTACCAGGAAGGAATAGACTTCTGAAATGTAAGGTCATGATTGCTTTTTGTACATATTAAAATGAAAAGTAAATAAAGAGTTTATATGAGTTTCTGGAAAGAATAAAAATACTGCTTTGAAACTTTCCACAGAAATAGTTCTCAGTATACTTTCAAAGTCTTACATGCTGAAGCTGCTCTAGTTAGGAAATGTTGTGTTTCTATGGACAAAGCTCCAATTTGAAGAATTTTTTATCTGTCTAAAGCTGGAAGGGGTCATGATTCCTACATCAAAATATTGCCATATGAATACAAGTATTTCTATTGATTAATGTGGTGAAATGAATAAATTGTTTGACATTTTCTATTTTCTGACCGTAACAGTTGAAGGAAATGCCTGTAATACTACTGCAACTGCAAATTTCAACTAAATTGATTGCTATTCTGATTAAAACTTTATATAAATATACCTATTTTAAGAAATATCTGTCAGGCTATTTATTTTTCACTGCAAATATGAAAGAAAAAAAAGTCCCCCAAGAAGTGCTACTTCTTTTTTTACAGCAGGAATAAACTCTGAACTACTTCTGTTGGATAGCAATCCTCTTGGTATAAAAACTGTTGTTTAACATATTTAAACTTCTTCGTTAAAAACCTTTGAACTTATGGGATAGGCATAATAGTGACCGAAGTAATTTAATTTTTTTAGGGTTTTTTTTGTTTCATTGTGAGACACTGGAACAGATTTCCTTGTTTCTGCTATTTCAGTTGAAAATTTACAGCACATTCTCTTACCAGTTTGCTGGGCTTGGCTGTAAGAGAGTTCTTTTTCTTCATAGCTGGTATGGGGCTGTGCTTTGGATTTGTGCTGGAAACAGTGTTGATAACACAGGGATGTTTTTGCTGTTGCAGAGCAGGGCTTATTCAGGATGAAGGCGTTTTCTGCCTCTCACCCCACACCACGCACAGGAAACTGGGAGGCAACACAGCTCAGACAGCTGACTCCCACTGACCAAAGGGATATTCCAGGTCGTATGGTGTTTCATGCTCAGCATAAAAATTTAGGGAAGAAGGAAGAATGATGGGACTCTGGGAGTGATGGTCTCTGTCTTTCCAAATCACTGTAGCATGCAAAGGATGCCTGCTTTCCTGGAGATGGCTGAACACCTGCTTGGTGTAAAATTCCTTGCACTGATCATGCACAGGCTTTTGCTTCACCTATTAAGGTGTCTTTACTTCAAACCATGAGTTTACTCACTTTTACTTTTCTGATTTTCTTCTCCATCCCACCACAGGTGGGAAGTGAGCAAACAGCTGTGTGAGGCTGAGTTGCTGGCTTGGGTTAAACCACAACACCAGCTTTTCAAATCTTAAACATCCATAGTGCATATTGCATCCAAACTACATACTTTTTGTGTGAAAGTGCTTACATGTTTGTAAAAGTAGATGAAATTATATCAGAATCCAATGTTGCCCAATACTATGGATTAGTTCTAAATTAACTTTCTTCCTTTGCTCAAGGAAAAATGAAAGATAATTATGAAATTAATCACGGGTACTGGGGAATAGAATTAAAGTACATTTTTCTTCTTTCAATACTACTTTAATTTTTGCAATTACAGTATTAAGTAAATAATCTGCTTAACATTTATTNAACCTTTGAACTTATGGGATAGGCATAATAGTGACCGAAGTAATTTAATTTTTTTAGGGTTTTTTTTGTTTCATTGTGAGACACTGGAACAGATTTCCTTGTTTCTGCTATTTCAGTTGAAAATTTACAGCACATTCTCTTACCAGTTTGCTGGGCTTGGCTGTAAGAGAGTTCTTTTTCTTCATAGCTGGTATGGGGCTGTGCTTTGGATTTGTGCTGGAAACAGTGTTGATAACACAGGGATGTTTTTGCTGTTGCAGAGCAGGGCTTATTCAGGATGAAGGCGTTTTCTGCCTCTCACCCCACACCACGCACAGGAAACTGGGAGGCAACACAGGTCAGACAGCTGACTCCCACTGACCAAAGGGATATTCCAGGTCGTATGGTGTTTCATGCTCAGCATAAAAATTTAGGGAAGAAGGAAGAATGATGGGACTCTGGGAGTGATGGTCTCTGTCTTTCCAAATCACTGTAGCATGCAAAGGATGCCTGCTTTCCTGGAGATGGCTGAACACCTGCTTGGTGTAAAATTCCTTGCACTGATCATGCACAGGCTTTTGCTTCACCTATTAAGGTGTCTTTACTTCAAACCATGAGTTTACTCACTTTTACTTTTCTGATTTTCTTCTCCATCCCACCACAGGTGGGAAGTGAGCAAACAGCTGTGTGAGGCTGAGTTGCTGGCTTGGGTTAAACCACAACACCAGCTTTTCAAATCTTAAACATCCATAGTGCATATTGCATCCAAACTACATACTTTTTGTGTGAAAGTGCTTACATGTTTGTAAAAGTAGATGAAATTATATCAGAATCCAATGTTGCCCAATACTATGGATTAGTTCTAAATTAACTTTCTTCCTTTGCTCAAGGAAAAATGAAAGATAATTATGAAATTAATCACGGGTACTGGGGAATAGAATTAAAGTACATTTTTCTTCTTTCAATACTACTTTAATTTTTGCAATTACAGTATTAAGTAAATAATCTGCTTAACATTTATTCTTGAACAGATTTTAGTAAGAGATCATTACAGCTTTCTTGACAACTTACATACTTACATTAGAAATTTAAGTGATGTCCAGTAGTAATATTATTAACTATTCAGAAAAATAAAGTGAAAAAAGTAAAGTAAAATCAGCAAGATATTTCAATCAGCAGTAATATTTTGAAATGAGGAGAAATATACAGCAAATCTTTTTTAATACATACTAAACTAAGTATTCATAAAAAAATCTTAAGAGAATGGGAATGAGAAGAGCAGCATGTTTGCATTGTTTATGTGAGAAAATATTTGGGAATATTTATAAGGCATACATTATTACAATGTTTGAGCATTATACTTAGAGAACAATAAAAAAATTTAAAAACTTTATACGTTCAGACTAAAATTTTGAATAATCATCATAAAAAGACATCAGAAATTATGGATTAATTTAAAAATTGGGACAATTTTGCTCAAAAAAGCCCCTCAGCTGTTCATAACATAAGGTACAACATCAAGAAATGTATAATTGTGAATTTACTGCGAATATATTTATCACTCTTTCTTTCTTTTAAATTACTATATCTTGAAAGAAAAATGCACTGCAGTCATAAAATTATTTTCTGCCAATTTTTGCATTCTGAGGCATTATCAATAGTGCCATTTATTTTACAGATCCAGATTTGCAAGTAGATTTTATATAAAGAAAATGAAAATACTTAAACATTCTATCAGTCTCCCCTTTAGGTTTTAAACAATGAAAAACTCTAAGAGTTGTTAATTTTTTTGGGCCTTCTAAACATAGAAAATACAAGGTCTCAAACTGATCCTGCATGTAACTGAAGTTTCAACTCCATTTCTAAATCCCATTTTACCCATATGAACCTTTGAAATATTACTAAAAGACCTTTTTGTTTTGTTAGGAATTGAATGCATTGAGCTAAATCCAATGTAACTATCTGCTTTACTCACTTGACTTGTAATCAGGAGCCTTCTATTGAATTTTTTAAACAGCTTATTTCTAAATAATCATTTCAGGTTTTGCTAGCTTTTAAAACAATATTTCCAATATTTTGTCTTAGAAATAAAATAATGAAAAATATCTGCAATTAATAATACCTCAAATTTAGCACATGTCGTTTTGTTTTCTACCATCTTTTTTCAGCTCATTGAACATTCTGGATCTGTTTTAAATTCTTTTTTTCTCATTCATGTTTAATTAATAATTTCAGTAAAGTTTTTTTTTAGCTCAGAGATTTCCAGGCATTTTTTGTAGTAAGACAAATATTCAGTATATGAAATTCAATATTTGTGTTGCTTACGGACTAAATTATTCATAATGTGTTAGTCAAGCCAGCTGCTCAACCAACTCAGGAAGAAAGACTATACTAAATCCCTCAGATTTCTGTATTCTCAGACAAAGATTATTTTCTCCTCAGCAATAAGATGCAGCAGACTTAAGGATGTTTAAGAGACTCTTGACCAATTCTTCCTTGAAACATACACCTAATAATTTCTATTATATATAATCTACATTAGGATTTACTGCTTAGACACTACAGACTTTCATTAGTGTGACTGAAAGTCTGTGATCTCTGTATGCATGCAGGTGATAACATATTGCAAAGAGATCAGTCACATAGTAGCAATAATGATTAGTCTCAGACTGCAATTTTGGCAAAAAAAAATCTAATTTTACCTTCTGTCTGAAATCTGAATTCTGACATCTACTAAGCTTGCATTCTTGATGACCACAGTTTTTGGCAGAGGAAATGTGTTCAGCATTTAATTGATTTGTAATTCCTTCTCCCCAACACATTAAAATTATTTCATTTTTTATTTTCAGAAGAAATTTTAAACTGATTTTCCACCTTTCAGTTGTAACCAAGTCCTCCCTATTCCTCCCCCACACAGGGTACAAAATCTAAACCAAAAAAATGAATATAGCATAGTTGAAGTTTATTTTCCTTAACTTATCATTAGATAACCCTAAAGAATTTATTAGAGAGACAATCAATCATGTACATACACATTCCCTGAGGCTGTATATTTGACTCAGAAATAAAGAAACTGACTTTCCCCCCCGCCTCCTCCTCTCAAATAAACTAAGTAATGGAATTGGAACTTTCATTGGTAGCATCTGTGGCAAGCAAATAAACTGTGACATTGAAATCACTTGCACAACATTAACTCTTTTCCAAAGCTTATGATTTAACAAACCCATTTATTATAATCTTCAGTATTATTTTCTATAAGTAAACATATGTTATCTTTTATGACACTGTTAAAATTTTAACTTAATTTGTAAATATGCCCATGTTTTTTGGCACACATACTGACTTCTATTGAACTCCTTGTACAAGGAGGTCCATCCCTGAAACTGGTAGTAACTCTACCAATTGACTTACAAACTGGATGCATTATTTTATGAATCTATGTATTTTACAGAGAGGCTGAAATAAGGAGGGAAAAATCTAAGATTCAAGCTTATTACACAATTCTACTGATACACAGATGTACATTTTACTTCTCCAGAAAATGAAGAAAAATATCTTTATTTCAGGATAAATTGCTTCTTAAAGCAAATATTAATTTTCTAGATAAAGTTAGGTAAGGTCAATGTCTTGTAGAGTACCTTGTACTTTTTCTTCTCTATTCCTTGAGGAAAAAATGAAGTTTATAATTATGAGAGCCATGTATATTTTGCTATAGTTTTAAAATACTACATAAGAAATAAGAAAAGGTCAAATTGCATTCAAAAGAAAGTGAAGCAAAAACTTAAAACCCCAATTTTAAAAAAGAGAAAATATAAAAAATACCCCAATACTAGAAGCAACAAAAATGTTGGCCTTTGACAAAATGTTGGCTGGTCCCTTTTTGTTTGAAGACAGATGTCTTTATTTGAAGCTCTTCTGAAAAAAAATATTTTTTTTTTCTTCTGAAA
>VZTT01028637.1:0-17316 GCA_013400855.1 Buphagus erythrorhynchus | reverse complement strand
AAGAATAGAAGAGTTTGCTGAAGCCTGAGGAGACTGATCCAATTTTACAGAAATCTCAAGAATCTGCTACTGCCCAATAATGGAATCATAACAGAAATCCAAGAATAAAGGCACTTTAACAACAAAGTTGTGTGTAAATGATTTTGCTTTGCCAACTGTTCTAAAATACCATTCTAAAACTTCTCCTTCTAAAACTTTCTCTGAAAGCTTTTTCCCAAGTGAAAAATTACAGACATGAGAGTTTTTAAAGGTTGAAATTTGAAAATTTTTATTGATGCAAATAGTCTGTCCAGATAGATTATTTAAAGTTTCTGTTTGTGGTCTTTTTCCCTCCCTCCCTCTTGCCTTTTATGAATAAAAATAATTCAATTGTAATGCAGACATTACAATTATATAAGCTGTATGGAGCAAAAGACAAACTTTCTCTCTATCTATCTATCCATCTATTTATCTGTCTATTGTTTCCATGTTACTTAGAGCAAAGCCTCAATTGGACACTGTAGCATACAAAGCAAGGATGCTACAGAAAGTGAGAGATTACCAATGTGCTGCTGCTGTTTAAATTCAGAGGTTGAGGTTGTTTAGACAATTGGTGACTGACAGAACCAGCCCCAGGGGTTTGTATCAGTGTCTCTCAGGAAGGTGGCAATACAACTGCCAGGATGCTAAAAGAAAGATGTCTATTAGTTTCTTGTCCTGTTTGGGAAAAGGAAAATTTGCCTGTTAGTGGTTTTGATTAGCATAACATGACTTCTCTGCTGTAAGGGGCAACAATGCACCTCAAAACAGAGGGAATAGTGAGTCAAAGCCTGCATTACTATTTTCCCTGTAGATTTTTAGGCTTTGTAGCATTAGGGAACAGATCTTTGGCTCTTCTACAAGTTCCCTGAAAGTCACTACCATGGGCCTTTCCTCTCTTCACCTCTTTGAGCAGGCAAACTGGAAACAACTAAAAGATTTTAGGGAATAGCCATTCTGTCTCTTACCTCTGTGCATAATTCTCAGATGTTTCAACACAAGTTCAGCTTCCCTGCAGGAAGGAAGAAGCAGCAGCTAATGTCTGTGAAAACTCCAAAGTGGACTTTGTTCTCCATGCTCTGAATCCCTCAGATATCTGATCTGAGGTGAAAAACTGAATGAACACCAAAGGCAATCCAATTAGGAAAATGATTATGGACCTGAACAGGTGTGCCAGAACAATTAGGCATCTGTACTCTGACTGGAACATTCTTGAGGAAGTAGAAATAAAAGTTTTAGAAATTCCAAGACAGTCATTGACAAATGGCATTGCATGCAAAATTTGCACACCATATGAAAAAAATCCTCTTCAAGCCTTATTTAGGTCTTTTACCTACCACCCCTCTCCTTCTAAACCCCCAGCATGGAGATTAGGCTCACACAGACCTCTTACATCCTCATTTCATGCCATCCAAAAATTCAGCTGTATTGAGTGTTCAAGAGTATGATTTGGGCAGGAAGGATTTACCACAATGACTGTTTGCAAATGGTCTACAGGAAAAAGAAATATTCAATGGACTCACATTTAGTGAATAAAATACTGAAGCTCCCTCACATATAGATGCCAAAGGTTTGTCTTCTTCAGGTCTGTGTGTGTATATAGAAATATAAAACCACACAGGGTTACAGTGCAGAAGCTATGCTATATTTGCTTAACAAATGAAATATAGATACTTAAATGAAAATTAAACAGTCAAGACTTTGTTATTGTAGTAGAGCCAAACGAGTGTAAAAATTCATAGAATAAATAATCTATATAATCCTCTGGTTAAAGTAATTCAACAGAGTAACTCACATCAACTGCAAGAATTTGCTTATGCCTGTCTGCTTGGCTGGGTCTCTGTCTTTAATTTAAACTGCAAATAGGATATGCAGTTATCTTCTGAAAGGCTTTGCAATTGGTTTTCTCTAAATTGGTTGTAGGATTCAGCTGGTTCTTAATATGGATGGGACGAGATATGTCATACAGAGAGCCTTGTTTGCAATTTTGTTTCAGATTTTTGTAATCAATTTCTTAATAGGATTATATTCAGGGTTCATTCACTTATCTCAGCACTGAGCCTTAAGTTTTCCTTGGCCCTATGTTTGACAGCAACACTCCTACTGTGACATAAAGTTGTTTACTCTTTATGTATCTGTTGTTATCAGCACTGAGGGTAAATGACGTAATGCTGAGCATGTATTTAAAATAATCAAAGATGGAAAAAAAGCTAGATACCATCTCCAAACCAAGTGTACAGCATAAAGGAGAGACACTGACTGCTTAGAAAATACTTAATTCAAAACCCTCAGAAGCCTAAAGTGTTAGCAGTCAAATAAAGGGGGAAAATGAGAATAAGTGGGATCACACTTCTCTGAAATTATTTCATTGCTGATTTCCATAAGAACCAGAGATGCCTCTTTGAAAATCCTGATGGACACTGATTGTAACTGTTCCCTCAGCCTGCATCAATCTCCTGAAGGTTGCTACAAAAAGTCCTCAGGCAGAAACTAAGCCATGTTGTTTATTTTTGTTTCCTCTTTTTACAGTTTCTGTCCAAGTATTTTGACCCCAAAATTTTAAGGTTTAGAAGACAGTACTATTGAATGTCAGTCAATCTCTTTAGCAGTCTCTTTCATCAGGTGAAAGGATATTAACTACAAAGTCTCTGAGCACCATGTAAGCCAGCATGGGCTTTGCCACAGACCAGAAGCATAGAATCAGAATAGTTTTGTTCAGAAGGGACCTCTAAAGGGCATCTAGTCCAGCCCCCCCTGCCATGAGCAGGGACACCTTTCACTAGAGCAGGTTGCTCAAAGTCTCATTCAGCCTGGCCTTGAACACTCACGGATGGGGCATCAACAACTTTTCTGGGGAGCTTGTTCCAGTGTCTCATCACCTTCATTGTAAACAAATTCTTCCTCAGTTCCAGTATAAATCTACTCCCTTTCACTTTAAGCCATTCTGCCCTTGTCTGACCTCTACATGCCCTTGTCAAAGTCCATATCCAGCTTCTCATAGATCCCCTTCAGTTACTGGGAGGTGATGTAGGATCATCCCAGAGACTCCTCCAGGCAGAACAGTCCCAACTCTCAGCCTGTCCTCACAGGAGAGGTGCTCCAGCTCCCTTACCATCTTCATGGCCCATGTCTGAACTTAGTCCAATTGGTCCACATCCTTCTCATGTGGGGGTCGCAGGGCTGGACAGAGTACTCCAGGTGGGTTTTCACCAGAATGTCCTGTTCCTTCATCTTGATAAAGAATCACAAGGTTTGTAGGGAGGGATGGGGACGTGCATTTTTGTTTTATACATGGATGTACATGATTGTGGTCCAGAGACATCTCAACAGAAGGTGCCCGTGGAGCACCATGGGGTGCAGTGGCCCCTGCACAAATGCCTAGGAGGGCCATGGGGCAGTGAAGAGCTTCCCAGAGCAGGCTGCAAACCAGCCCCCATTTTTATGGAAACCTGCAGAAAATGTCAAGTCAGCCTGGCTCCAGCAGCCAGATATCCTGTGTTGCCTCTGCTGGAGCAAACTTATTCACAGCTCACTCCAAATCCCAGTCTCTCCCTACTTGCTGGTCCCCACACCCCAGCCCACCTCTACTCTGAGCTGGACCCAGGAAAAGGAAAGGACCCTTATAAAGATGCTTATACGGGAAGAAAAAACACCAAAAAAAAAAAAGCCTAAATGTACAGCTGAAGAATTCCTCTATCACTAAGCAGTCCAGCAGTCAGGAAATAGGAAAGGTCTGGGAGCACCAACAAAAAAAAATTTTATTAGAGCCATAACAAACAGGGATTTACATCAGTATTCTCACTGCTGAGTGTGATTTTGGTTTTTTTTTTCCTTGAAATCAATTATTGGAGCACAGATTGCTTCATAGGGGAAAAAACATCCCTGAAATGGCATCTCAAAAACTTTGTTTTCAATTAATGTTTTTAACTATTGTTATTATTATGCAAAACAACAAAAACTCCTTTTCTTGTTACCTTTAAAACCCATACTTAATGTGATTTTCAGTTTAAAAGCTGCATAAACCTCATTCTTGCATGAAGCAAGCAAACAGACAGTACCTCATGAAATGGGTTCAGAGGTATATGGTGGAGTTTGTCTTCCATTGTGGACAGCTTCCAGTTCATCCAAACACACAGGTAGGCAGCTGGTTTTTGTTTTTTCCTTTTCTTTTCCTACCCCTATAACCCTCCATAGTTTCAGTCCTCGTAAAAGGAAAATTTATACAGTGAAAAACTATCAAGCACACCTTCAGGGCGTCTTTTCACTGAGAACCTCAGCTGTGTCCAAGGACCTAATGTTTCTTATTTGCCTATAAAAACTCTCTGATAAGGGATGAAAGATAAAAGGGTGGCAAGGCAGGGTTACCAGAGGACAGCCAGTGTCCCAGCCTCACAATTCTGAGCAGTACATAGGAATAGCTCTGCAAGTGTCCCAGCCTCACAATTCTGAGCAGTACATAGGAATAGCTCTGCATTTCCCCAGATCATCCCTGGACATCAGCCCTCCTCTACACCCTCTTCAGACAACACTTGTAAAGCATCAACTCCTAACAGGCTAAAACAATGCATGGGTTTCAGGTGTGCCAGTCCCATGGGTCACAAACCTGTCCCAACAGCTGTGGGATGTGGCAAGGCCTGGAGGCAGCTGGTTTGCTTCCCAAGGAGTCAGTCAGACCTGGGACAGGGGGTGCTGAGCATCCATGGCTGCAGGGAGGGATTCAGGCTGGAGAGGAATCACAAAGTAAAAGGGTGGGGTAGAGGAGAAGGCAAGTTTTGTGCACATGCAGTAAAGGCAGTAGTAACCCAGTGAGTGCAGGTATTGCAGAGGTCATCTCTGGGGAACTGTGCTAAGAACTTCCCGTTAAAAAAACTGCCCATTCTCCCAAAGTTGTGATGACAGGAGAGAATGAAGTAAATTAATCAATCCTTCACTAAATGCATGTATTCCTGAAGTTCAAAGTGTTTTCCCAGTTCATTGAACAAATCCTCATTTGCTAGGACATTTCCAGTCACTTAAGTTTAGAAATCCAGTCAATTACTAAAGAGAAGAAAATTGGATTATTCCTGTGCTTATCTTCCAGAAGAGAAAACTCTTGCAGACTGTACTTAACAACCTAAGAGTGGAAAAATAAACAGAACATTAGAAAGGTTTGAAGTCTTTGTGGAAGAAAGGATCTGATCCTGACTGTGAGAGTATTCTGATAAGAGAAAATAATGCATTCCTTTAAAATCATTCTATACATTTTGTATTGTACCTATATACTCACTGGAAAGCATAACTGAATCATAAAAAAAAAATATGTTATGTGAAATGCAGTGTAAAATATAAATGAACTGGTTAATGGTCATGTGTCTCATAAGCCAAAACAGAGAGTGTTCAGTCTAGATAGTTGTACCTTCAGCATGAACTGAGGAAAAAGGGGAAATGTGCACGTGTGCAGGCAGGTTTCATACGAGCAAACCTGAAGCTTTGCTCTTGTGGCAAGAAGAGGGTTGAGTCGTGCATGTGCTACACTTCATGGAGGTAAGGAAAGAGCAGACACTCAGGCTGAATACCAAGGCAAAGCTCCCAGTCTTAAGAGAGATATTTTGAGATTTTTAACATCCATTTGCTGCAGATAGGGTCTGAGGTGGTCATTAATTTGACAATACAAAGGTTGTTAAGCAGGGCTTCCAAAAATGTGTACACACCTGTCTCCAAGGGCTTTAAAATTGGCACAGGAATATTTCAATCAGCTGGAAAAGCTACAGGATAAGATAAAATCTCCTAAGGTTAAAGAACTGACAGTTTGGTTATTCCCTCATTCCTACCCCAACCTTTATTTACCTACAGACATACACTACAGACTGAAATTGTATTAGTCATATTTGGAAACTTTTCTCTTGCAAATACCAGTTGTTTCCTCCTCTTTTCCTGCTACATTCTTTTTCTGCTAAAGTTTCTTTGTGTAAAGCATCTATTTTCAAGGACCACTAACAATTTTAATATGACTTCCTTACACCTGCAGGTGCTCTCATCTGCATTCACACTAATGCTCACAGCCAGCTCTGAAGGCAGACAAGTTCACTGCAAGGACTGAACATAATCAGTGTCTTGTATGTTTTAAGTAAATACAGATTTCTTAACCATCATTCTGCTGCTTGTGAGGACCAGATTTTAATGTTACAACAGAAAAACAGGTTAAAGACACACCTGGAAGAAAGTATCAATTTTCAAATTTACACGGTCAACTTTGCAAATAATAGCCTAGTGTTTCACATGGTCTTGTTCCAAAAATCCTAGAGGGAGTTCAGTTGTTTCCATTTCAAAGAAGCAAAACATTTCATTGCCCTCTGAGATTTCTTACATATTATGTATAAACCTTCAGACACCAGAAGGAGTGCAGTGCATACAAAGTAAATTATGTATATTTTGAATTGTTATGTGCAGTAAGTGACCATGAGAACTAACAAGAGGAATAAAAGCTCTTATTCCACCTAGGGTCATGCTTTTCTGCTTTCTTCAGTTCTTTCAGATTATTTGGCAAGGAATCAATTCAGAATTCACTGAATGCCTATGCCTCTAAGACCAAAATCTCAGCATGGTCCAAAATATCTGAAATAAGGAAAAGAAAGAGAGAGAAGATATTTTTTCTTTACTTGCAAGAACTTATTTCTTGTGCAAGCCATAGCCAGCATTTCTGTCCTGAAGATACCTGGGCAACCCTGGCACAGCAGCCTGAAGGACCACTCTATTGCTTTTATCCATCTTGCACCTGAATGAGCACTTTGCTGCTAGGTACCATCATGTGCCCTGGAATGGATATTTCCAGTTCAAGAGCTGGTCAATAGGCCAAAATAAAGAGCATATCACTGAAAATTTTGGTTTCATTTTCTTGGAAATAATCCCACATTTCATTCCAAATCAAGCAAACACCTGTCAGGACCTAAACCAAAAATTTCAGTCAGCTCTGAGTGCCCCCCCAAATACACATTGTCAGTCAAATATTCAGGACTTTTACCTGAGGCATATAAAATTTAGTTTAAATCTCATTCTCTATGTAAGGTTATTTAATTTTTATCATCTGCCTTCTACATGCTTTGTTCCTCATGTGATAAGGATTGTTGTGGAAAACACTGAGCTACTGCCTGGACGAGGAGCTGCATTATGTCTCACACTGCCAGCATGTCTCACCTCTCAGTACTGCTGCCTACTTTTTTCTAATATCTGCACATTAATAATGGATGGCATAGCACTACCAGGTCACCCTGAGCCTGCAAATACACTTTAGCCTTGCATTTCATAACCTGCCCTCAAAAACCTGGGATGGGAGGAGAAGGGAAAAGAGTTTAAATTCCTGCTCAGGAAGAGAAAGTTGTCAAAACCTGGTCTTTCACATTCCTGCTGTACTGGCTATTGAGCAAATTACAGAGATGCCTGACTCCCTCCTATTCATGTAGCATAAAACAACAGAATGCACGCTACCCAACAAGTTCAGACACATAGCTTTAGGGTGCCAAATCTGCATTTTTCCTTGAAGGAAATAATCCCTCTCCCCAGCCCTGTTTCCAAGGGGATTAAAGAGAATTTGTCAGCCCATCCCTCCAGGCTTGCCTATACAAAAGCAGCACTCCATAAGAGCATTTATCTCTTGAGGCAGAATAGTTTTTACATCTACTAAATAAAATATTTTTGGTCCTAATAAAGAACCAGACATTGTTAACATATTTTAAAAGAACTTTTTATATAGTTACAGAAAATAAACCTGCAACTAATATCCTGAGTTTGAGAGTGTTACTGATCTTGCCAAGTCAATCTAGTACCTTGCTTTAGAGAGTAAGAAAGATAATACAGACCCTCTGGGTGGGATTTCTTACAATGGGCTCAGAGGAGAGCAGTTCTAGAGGCAGTTGTATAGCAGGGAAATCACTCCTTCTCTTCATTGGTCCCTGAGTAGAAAAAATATTCAAATTCCATCTCTGTCCCTTAGAGCAGTGACACATGTATGTACTGTAGATCCTGATGCACATAAACCCTTATCTTCCAACTCACCATCATAATTTCACTGTGCTGAGCAGAGGATGGCCCTTAAAGACAACTCCACACTGAGCAGTGTTAAAGCTCCTGGGGGTTCATGGCTGAGAAATGTAGAGGCATGGAAAGCATGAAGTATACAACAGGACAGAACAGAGAAACAAAGATATACAAAACAGAGAGAAAACAGGGACTTTCTCATTAACAATTTTATGAGAAGCACAGATGGATGGCAATGCTAAACAAAGGCTGCAGCAACTGCCCTTGGTACAATGGGATGAGTTGTAGGGAGGAAGGCAATTTCCTATACTAGTCCCGAGGAGGGGGTTTACACAAAATTAGTAGAGCAAAGGACTTAACTACTTGCCCAGCATCTTTCTCTGTAGCTCAGTACTAAAAGGAGGAATATTCTGGAGGGACTGAGCTTCATCAACAAAGCATTTGTTACCCTTTCTGTGTCTGGCTACATCAGTGAGGGGTGCTGGGACTCCCTGTCATGAACACATGCACCACTGTCAGTCAGGGCAGAAAAAGGTCACTGGATTATTCTTTAGCTGAGATGGATTAAGCCAGAAAACACAGTACAGAAGGCCTTCAGTTGCTTCAGGATCTTAAGCACTGATACCTAGTTTCTGGGGGCAGTCCCAAAGATTTTGTGGAAAAAAAATGTTTGGGGGATGAAAGAGGGCAAGCAAGGATTCCTTGATAGAGATATGCTCTGAAAAAAAAAAAAATAAAATGGTAATTTATCTGAGTAGGTTAAGTATAGGCATACAAAAATCTCCAAACTGCTGTAGATGGCTGTTGAACTAGTAGGGGTATAGTTATCCCATCACAGTACTGTGTGAACACAGTAGATTTCAACAGCCTGCCTGAGAGCCATAGCTCATCATCCTCTTCAAAATCCTAGAGCTTCCCGACATAGTGATGAGCTTTGGAATACTCATCCTGATGTTTTAGGTTACAAAACATGCAGAGTAACTAACTCCTTATTTGGCTAAGACAGAAGGTGTTGGGATCAGCAAGGTTGAAGCTGAACCTCTGCTTCTACTCCATGGTTCCGTATGTGCTCTTGTCTTCCATGACAGTGGAGGCCTCAGGAATCACTAACAAAGAATTGCAACCCAGTCTGCTTTTCCAGATGGAGCTTCCAAAAGGAGAGCTTTGGGAAACTGTGTGGATGCTTCCATCATCCCAGTGCTCAGGATACAGTGGTCTTCCCAGACCTTGAGAGAACAAGTTGCTGTGTGCAATTCAGCAAGCCCAGGTGATGCCTGAGACACCACAGTACAATGAGGGATAGCAGCACAGCTGGGATGCTACCAAACATGGGACCTTTGCTTATAAAAAGGTTTTTCTTGAGAGAAAAATAAGGCAAAACCCAAACATTTTTGGTAGCTAGGGCAGCAATGTCAGTTTAAAATTCTGAAAGGCGACTTTGTTTATTTTTATTTCATGCTGCCTGAAAGTTTATGGTATAAGAAGTCCTTTCTAAACAACTGTATCACATCACATCGCATCTCAGGATGTTCATCTGAGCCCACCTCATTCACTTTGCTGAGCATCTATCATGTAATTTGGAGGTAAATACTAAGAAACATTTTATGATTGCTCGTTCCTATGAGAACAGGCATTAGGATGTGGCCCACCTCATGCTTGTGATGACAGAAGAGCTGAAAGGAGGGCTACAGTGTTGCTTTTCCCCAGGTGCTCTTCCAGAACATTGGGAAAGCACCCCAGCCATGCCTGGGGCCCTGCAAGGATTTATCTTGTGGTAATATATGCAATGTCCTTATATGCCCCCTACAATATTCAGGAATGGATGTCTAAAATAAAGGAAAGTCATTCTAATGGGCACAGATTACCTTTGATGTGAGCCATGAGGACATTTCTTGGGACACGGCACTTAAAATTCCACCAAGTGCTTCAGGCACCGCCTGAACAAAGGTCTGGCTGCTGTGTCTGTCACAGCACACACACTTGCTTTACAGCTTTTCTTCTGACAGCTGAAACCTCCTCAGTTCTCCAAGTGATAGTTCCTTGCATTCAGTCAGATGAAATGGTCAGTATTACATGAGTCTGTTCTGGCTTTGCAGTGCCATCCTGTTAACATGAATCCCCAAACAGACTTTGTTTGGCAGCCCAACCATTCAGTATTCACTCCAGAGTGGCTCTGGTGTTAAACATGTGCCAACAACAAGTGGAAACACTGAAGCAGAACTTAATGCCCTTAGAAAAGATCCCACAAGCAAAGCTAATTTTATGTCTGTTCTGCTGTATCTACAAGAGTATAATGTTCAGGAAACACAAAAGGTAGCTTAAACCCCCAGACTGGCAAAGAGAGTTGGGCAATTGGACTCTTTCTCTGGCTAATCCCGTTGTGGGAACATGGTCCAAAACTCTCATACTTTAAAGAAAAGATCTACAGGCTCTGACATGCAGCAGATATTTGAGTTTTCTGCTGATCTTGCTATGTGACTTCTATCTTAGTTTACTGAATAAAACTATAAAGCTGAAAGGAAAGGCCTGTAGGGATGTATTTTAAGAAAAGTCTTTTTTTCCTGTCTCCCTCCTCACTGAACATCTAGTTCACAGGGGACAGGTTGGCAGGGTTTTGGCTGCAGCCATGAGGAACTCAGCCCAGCAGCCTGTTTGCTGGGTGGAAGAACTAAGGTATTCAGCACCGTTCTTGTTGATGCCAATATAATGGGTTTACACTAACACAATTGTGCAGTGAGCATAAACTTTCTAAGCAGAAAGGTCTGCTCCAGTTGCCCTGCTAGTGTGTTTGCACAGGCCTGCCAAACAAACAACATTCCCTGCTGGGTGATTGGAAACAAGTGTAAGAAGTCCTGAGTGTCCATAATCCTTATGGTATAATCTCATCCCTGCTCTACAAAGGCTTCTCCAGGCACTGGATCTGACAGGGTCACAGCGAAGCCTGTAGGCTGGCAGTGAGAGCTGGATCCTGCCTGCAGCTGAGCTGAGGATGCAAAAATCCTGGGGCTCATGGCCTGCCCACCTACCCCTTGACACAGTCTTGTCCTGCAGTACCAGCAGGGAGGGATGTGCCTGGGGGGGATCAGAGCCACAGAGAGATGGAGACCCAGGGTGTGGAGATAGCAAAGAGTCCCAGGGTCCTGTGGAAGGGTCAGCACTGCTCCTGCTGCAGCCACACAGGGCTGTGCCCAGCTGACACTGATGGTGGGGGCTCGGTGTGCTCCTCACAGTGGTAGTGAGGGTGGAAGGTGCTTGCTGTAGGTGAGGGCTGTCTCCACAGCACTGGCAAATCCACCAAACTGCCTACAGAGATGTGAAGTGGACATGCACCAAGTGGCAAAAGCATCACGACTGTGGTTTGTTTTCCTTTTCTCTCTCCCTCCCACCTAAGAAATCTTTTAAGGTTTTTTTTCAGAGGTAAATGCAAACCTGTAGGTCAGCACAAGGCAGCTTTTGGCTTTTGACATTGAGTCCAAACCTAGCCCTACAATGGACATGCAGAAGTGTTTGCTGCCCTTTTCTAATATGCAGCACTGCAGAGAAATGCCCTCCTTGCTGTGCCTAGACAAGTTTATAGAAACACTAGGATTTTTTTAAAAAGGAAAAAAAAAAATAAGAGGGAGGATACTACTTGTTTTTAAGTCGTAAATACAAATCATGACCTGGAAACTCTGATCTTATCCTATTCCTTTTAGTTTTCAGGGGTTCAGAGTGGTTCACTGTGCATGTTGTGGCAAATGTCCAGAATTAGGCAGAAGTTATCAACATTTTTCCATTATGACTGATATGAGATTTGGTATAGCAGAAAATGGCATACAAACCTTAACAGCATGGTTTTATTGTATTTGTTGCACAAATTTATTTCCTTGCCTTATACTGAATTCAGTTCTGTCTCAATCCACTGGGTGGGGGCTGATCAGAATTGACTTAAAGAACTTAAAGACAACATCACTGAATAAGTCTCCAACTTCATTAAAATTAAGACTAATATGTTTTATAAAATTATTTTGATGGTGTATTTCTTACTTGCTTGAAGGAAAAATGGTCATGGAAGATTTCTTAAAAAAATCTTTTCTATGTAAAGGGATGGTGGGGTTTTCTGTCTTCCCAGTCTCCCATGGTTACTTTTATTCTTCCACTGCCATCTGCATCCCTGATGCTCCTTATCCATGGCCTTAAGCTAATCCCTTGATACCAGAGGAAACAACAATTACATGTGCTCCCTCTCCACTCCCTTAAAACACAGAGTAGAAAATTGCCTGAGGGTATATGAATATTAAACCAAAAATCTTCTGAACAGCTCTCCTCACAGGGGAGTACAGGTTTCTTCTCCCTCTTTTGTATACAAGGCAGATCCTACATTCCCTGTGCATATGAAGATCAGTGAGACAAAGGAGCAGAGCAGAGAAATAGTAAATAAAACCAAGACCCCCACAACAACCATGAACAGGACACACAGCACAGGCATAGCTCTTGTAGCAGGGAGCTGAGCACTGCCCTGCCCCATCCCAGGAGGATGTGAGAGTACCTCCATTTCTCAGGGCTTACCTGCAGTGGCAATGGGATGTCTCCTTGTGGGCAGGGGCAGGAGTGAAGAATTTCCCCTACCAAGAGGGATGTTTCTCTGGAATCCTTAATTTCTTTTCAGCCCCTCCCCTTGGCACTTCCCCATTACTCTGCAAGAGGAGTGAAACAGAAGTTTCTGGTACCAGCTAGCAGGGGTTTCTTTTGCAGCAGTAACACTAGCACCAGATCAGACAGAATTCATTACAGTGCCATGGAGGACAAGACATGCAAGATAGCAGGGCCTCATCACACCTGCTGGATTCTCTGGACCTTGCTCTACTCCACTACACCAATTCTCAATGTTTCCAACTACAAAGTTTGACTCTTCAAGGATGGGAAAACTTGAAGATTTGGAAACTTCTCTGTTAGTGGCAGACATGGGAATACAGCATTCACTTTGCATTACAAACTTTCTCTCTCTTCTACTTTCTTTCCTTATTTTTAAAATTATCTTTGTTGTTCCTTTGACAGGAGAGCCTCCTAGCTCCCTGGATCCTACCACTTGCTTGCCACTGTCAGAGTTATAAACCCTAGGTTCCTCCAAAATAACAATCACCCACTGAAGATCCCAGTGGGATGAGGCTGCTACTTCAGAGCTCTCTTTTTTCTTTCAATTTTAGTCCTTTTTTCACAGACTGAAAATTGGCTCATAACACTGGAGCCAGGGCTTTTTGTGTTTTTTTAAGGAATATTTCAGAAGAGCCTTCTTGCAACTCTGAGCTCTTTCAGGGCTCCAGCTCTCCCTGCAATCAAAAATAAGGCCACAACTACACAATGTCGATAGCACCCTGGGCAAAAGCACAGCTGGTAACCTTTAGCTGCTGTTTGGAGCTACAGAAATAGCCTTTGGGTGAAAGGAAGTGTTTGTTCAGCATTTCACCCTTTTAAACCTTTTTTTAGGAGAAAAGCCAGATGCTGCTTCCATATTCAACACTCCATCTCCCCAAAGTGATCATCTGATTCTTGTCCTCGAGTGAACGGTGTGTTTTTATTTCAGTAACCCTGCTTGGCAGGTTACCACGTATATTTGTTATTTTCTGCATGATAAAGTGCTTTTCAGTCTGAACTAACTTTCTTACTTACTCTTACTTATCCTTCCTTCCTTCCTTCCTTCCTTCCTTCCTTCCTCCCTTCCTTCCTCTCTTTTATTTTTGAATGGTGTCTCTAATTCACCTCTGTGAAGTTGAAGACACTAATCAGGGTCAGGTGGTTGTTTCTCATAATGGTTGAAGAGTTTCTGTACTCTAGAGATGCCTTGGTTGGCCAATAGTCCTTTTCCAAAGCAGACAAAATTTGGATTCTTATTAAGATGATGCAGAAAGAAATTTTTTTTCCCAGGCCCGTTTTAATTTTTTTTTTTTTTAATTAAAGCCCATAGCTATGGTTGGAAGTAGACAAAGGGAAATGGAATAGAGCAAACCCTGCAAAAGGAAATGATGATTGAAATGTCTATTCATGTCCCCTTTGTTCAAAAGAAACACTGTTAAAAGTCACTCTCTCTTATTTAAAAGTTTGAATAATCGTTAGAAGAGTGCACAGAGTTCTGGGGCTGAAGTTCTCACCCAGAGAGTGTGACTCCTTCCTACTCTCCTCTCTCTTTGACCCTAAAGGTCCAGTGGCAAGGACAAAGTCTTCTTACTTTCTCAGAAGCAGAAGAAAGAGAATTAACATCCATCTTTCAAAAGGAAGATTTTATCTGCCTGTCTCCATTTGCCAGTGCCACTTGGGAATCAATACAAGCCACGTCCCTGCTATATATATGTATGTATATAAAATGTCCAAATTAGGTTACTTCCAGAAATCATATATTCATTTTTTAAATCACTGAACAAATTAATTAAATCATAGTCTGTTCATTAACACTTTCACTTCATCTGGAAACAGAGCTTTCAGTGAATAAAGAAATCCAACTTAAAAACCAACCAACTAACCAGTCACACAACAAAAAAACCGTGAAATTCCAGACCAGGCAGTATCTCTCCCTCACTTTGCAAAAAACCTGCATTTCTCACAGAGCTGACTGTGCCATCTCCCCAGGCCCCAGGAGCAACACTGACTCTGCCAGCCCCACTAGTCCCAGGTTCACCTAGGAACCACAACGCTGAAGCCTCTGGGTAAATTCCACTTTTCCTAGCATCTTGAAACCTGTGTAGAACATTCACCATCCATTTTCTGTTTTACTAGACCCTCAGGGTGGGATTCACTCCAACAAACTTGGAGGGCTACTGTATTTGGGTGACTTATTTACGCTCCCCTTATATGGCAGGGGAAGGAAAAAATAGGCCCTTCTGGTAACCAGCCCTTCAAAAGAGACTGTCCTTCAAAGAATGACACATGTAGGCTGTATCAACGTGGCAACAGAAATACCCACCTCTTTCCACTGAATAAAAAGGGAACCTGTGAATAACGTTTCCAGATGCAGTTACTCCTTTTTGAGATGCTTTGCACTCCAGAAAAAATTAAATTAAAGCTATTCTCAGAGAGGGTGCATTTTATGACCCAGTAGCCTGAGTGTCTACACGCCTGGAACAGCTCTGTGGTCTCTGCAGCACTGTGTGGCTGCAGATACTTTCCCCTATCTGCAGCACTTTTCCACTGCAGCACAGCAGTGCTTGGCAGTTCCCAGTGATGTAAAAGGATGTACTGATGTCAAAATACTCTTTAATGCAACTGAGAACCATTTCCACTGCTTTGCAGCTCTGTGAGGTTAAGTATTGCACAATGGAGCTACTATTTGCTTTTTTTTTTTTTTTTTAATTAATGCAAAAAGAAGGGAGGGAAAGATAGAGACAGAGAAAAGGAGCAAGATGAAGCTCAGACATCCTGTGTGTTTCCCAGAGGAGAAAGAAGTCCCTGATCCTCTGCCAGACCAGCAACACAGGGCAAGCTGGTGTTCCAAAGGATGGAATTGTGATTTCTGACCTCGACCAATGTCTGTGAAAAAAAACCAGTGAAAAAACAGGTAATGCCTCCCTCCCCACAGCATACAACCACAAATTCCAGTCCACTGAACCTCATCATTTCAAAAGCAGAGAAGTTAATCAATGCCATGGTAGCAGCCTGGGCTCCCAATGGAGACAGCAGAGTGCTTGAGATTTCTGTGCCCAAGGCAGCATCTGCATTGGCTCAGGTTTGTATCTCAGAGCCACTCTCAAGTGCTTGGCTGGGCTCCTGCCTGCAGGATGAAGCAGCAAGCCTCGAGGTTGCTCAAGCACTGGACAGAGGAGCCAGTCCCACCCTTCTCCTCTTCTCATCTCTGACCCTGTCCCTCCTCCTCCCCTGTGCCCACCACTTGTGAGAGCCACTAAGCCACCTGAATTTTATGTGTTCCTTGCTCAGGACAAGTTTCGGCCAGATCTACAAGCCCTGGAACTCTTCCCTCAATTTTTACTTTTTTTTTCTTTTGCTAGAGTTGCCATTAAAAAGTTTGAGAGACGGTATTTTGTGTTTGGACTTAGGTGTTTATTAATTTTCATCTACATTATAGTGAGTGCTACAGCACTTTTAACTAATAAATTAAAAATAGTGAAATGGTGATGTATCTTTTTCATAGCTAGGTCTTTTAAGGCTTAATTGTTCAATTAAGAACTAACACCAAAATTATTTTTACTTTTGACCTAATAACTAAATACTGTGACTTGTAATGTGGAATTTTTTATTAATTTAAACAAGATCTTATTAGACTCATGAAGAAGAAAGTGAAGAAGAAACTTCTGCCCCAAAACTTCCATTTTGTCTTTAACATACTACTATATTCTAAACCCTGAAATTCTACATTTTCTACCATGTGATATTAGACACTTTTATTTAAACTACACACTAGCTATTCTAGTTCTGTTACTCAATTTTGAGAGCCTTCTCCAAGGCTTCAGGTCAAAAGCTGTGTTTTCTGGAGGGTCAGCGCCTGTTAGCACAGAAAACCCAAAGCCCTCAGTTTCCAGGGTTCCACCACTCCATGAGTTGGTCTAAGGGATGGGATAGTAAGCTGGGGAAGGGGGAGAAGGCACGACTGACCTTTCAGCAGGGGAGAATGAGAATGCACAGTGCAACAGTGCAACCACAGCTTGTCTTAAACGATGGCAGCAACAGTAATCTTTAAAGTAGTATTTTAAAGACTGTCTTTTCATTCTCCCCTGGCTGACAGGTTCCTCAGCACATTGGCTTGTACCTAGAGTTCTACTGGATCTGTGCATTTTTTGTTTCTGCAGCAGAAGTGCAACCCCTGCCCCATGGGCAACTGGCAGGCACCCTGTCCTTGGAGCACCCAGAGCCCATCTTCCCTGGGCTCACCTGTGAGAGCAGCACACCCCTCCTCCCAGCTGGGACACACCTCCTGAGAGAGGAAATTCAGCCCAGGAGGGGAAAGTGGTTTGTTTACAATTATAGGTGTGATCTAGTGTGGTGTGATAAGAAGTGATGGGAGGGAAATTCAGTTTGCCTTGAGACCTCCAGAGGGGGCCTTCTCTATCTCCATTAAAGCACAGGCCCATGACCCCTTTCCTAAGACAGGAATCCTCCTCCCAAGGGAGAGAATCAGAGAAAAGCTCTGATACCCTCACACTGGAGACTTTCCCTGTAAAATAAGTTTTATGGCTATTCAAGAGCATGTGTCATAGGATAATTTAGAGATCTAAAATGGGATATCCCACACAGATCTATCACCCAACATAAAACTAGAAACAAGCTTTCATGGCTACCTTTCTTGTGAAATATATATAT
>VZTT01028635.1:26779-40118 GCA_013400855.1 Buphagus erythrorhynchus | reverse complement strand
GGGTAACCTCAGTTCACCCCTCACATTCACAAGCCTTACAATTGAGTCTTCAATTACAGGTTTCTTTACTAATTTTTTTCCATTAAAATTCCTTTCTCATTAAGTGTACTGAGATTTGAGCGTGCACAGGCACATATTTCAAAGAACTAGCAGTTAAAATAAAACCGTTTGTTATTTTTCTAATGCTGCATTGCTTAAATTTTATTACCTTAGCCTAATAGTCATTTAAAACGATAACGAGACCCCTAAACTGCCCTCTTTTCTTATTCAGAAGTGATGTACATTTGCACGGTGTTGTTCATCTGGAACATTAGAAAAAAAAACCCTATATATTTGAGCATGCATTTGCATTTTAGAAACTGGATTATAAAAAGTTATAAAACATAAAATTATAGTACTTCAGGTTATAACTTTAGACAATTGAAAGTAAGTATATGCAGTTAGAAACATCTTTGTCACAATTTTTTCAGAAGCTGAGAACTGTGCATCAGAAGTCACCTCCAAAAACTTTGCCTGTGCTTCTCATGGGTCAAAGAACAAGCTCAGTTATAAGAAAGTTTGACGTTCTTGACTTTACTTGGGACAAAAGATACATTTTTAAATCTGCTGAAAGAAAGATAAAGGCCCAGTGTAGACAATGCAAGCTGATGTGTCTAAACTATGATTTTATTCCACATATACATAATTGGTTGAATTAACAGAAAGCTTTTGTTCATTTTAAGTACAAGGTCACACAATGAAATTCACACCTGGTCTCCAGTCTTGTTCTTAGCCCAGTCCAGATCAAAATACATTTTCAGTAAAACAAGAAATACAAATGCTACTTTAATCTCCAAATAATTTACTTCTGTAATCTTTAAGACACTGCATTAAACATTTCAAACATTTTATTCACTATGGAACATGTTCTGTTCTGTATCTTTTCCATTAAACCCCAATTATTGTGCATGTGGGATAAAATCTCCATACAGCAGTACACTGTATTTTCTTTAGAGTGGCTAGTACTGATGAAACTGAGGGCATGTGCATTTGTTGCAAATGCAACCCTTGACTTAACTTATGCAACCCTTGACTCAACTGAAACCTCATATTTCAGATGTTTATTACTCTTATCTTACAAAATATTTTCTTGAATTATTGGAAATTGAATGCTTTAATAACTTTATTGATGGGAACAACAAGTTAAATTTGCAAGATGTACCATACCTGCTCTAGATTTGTGTTGGAAGTCTTTGATTAGATAATAATTATTTGAAACTTTTTTTGGTCCGAAGTCTAGACCTAGATGGAAGTTTTGACATACAAAAGCCAAAGTATTTGTCCAGGTGACAGAAGGGGAGGGTTAAGGTTACTGTGAACAGAAGTGAATAAATATTAAAAACTAGAATACCATGAATAAAAATACACTAGATAAATACCTATCAAGTGACCTTCCAATATAAATCTCAAATGGTATTTCCTCTGAATGCCTATTTAGCATCCAAATATTTGCAGAGTGGCCCCTTTGTGCACTATCCCCCTTTGCAGTCAGAAAGAAGGTGAAAAATCCTGTATCTTATTCACTGCTATCTTACAGCTTACCCTAAGAAAAAGTATGTTATTTGTTGCAGCTGGTTATAGCTCTTAGATCTCTGAAATGATTGAGACCTTCTGTTCTTCAGAACTATTCAGAACTATTTCTCAGCTTTTTCACTTTTTGAGGTTTGCTGTCTCCAAACAGCTCCCCTTTTAATCACAAAGGAAGGCCACTTCTTGAAGTAAGTTAAGATGGTGTTTAAAAAGAAATAGCAGTTCTTAGCTGCTATGCTGCATTAGGATGAAAGATTGCACAACTGAGTTGGTTTTTAGCCTTGATCCATTTTTAAATATAGTATGAATATTATAGCCCTGTTAGCTTCTCTGAGCTCCCTAGGCATCCCTCTTGTTGCCAGAAAGGAATTACAAATTGACAATGAAAGTTATTTTATTTTGTTTTCCATCTCCCTTGGAATTTGGAAATGCGTCTATTCTGTCCATGAGCTTTTTATTTCCTGACATTCTGATTTTTAAGTACTTTTTTTATCGCCTGTAGAAGTAGTAGATCTTTGCTTTCTGCTCAGAAAAAATAACTTTATGCAGCAAGAGTAGAATATTATACCAAAGAACCAACAAATCTATGATTCTCAGTAATATCAAGCTTTTGTCAGAAAATTCTGCTCTCACTGCTTGTATGGTTGATTTCCCTCTGTCTCTTAACTCTGCTTCAAATATATGTTTGTTTAAAAAGCATTCTGATTTCCCTCATTCTTCAAAAATAAGAAATGGAGACTCAGGGGAAAATAGAATAAAGAAGACACTTGCTAGGACATGCAGAAGCAGCCTGGTCCATGGAGAATCTATAGGACAATATATCTAAGGGTCTTCTCTGAGGTCAGCTTCTGATTTGGATTATGAGTTTGGAGAAAATGCCTCTCTATTCCCTTATCTGTCTGGGGGAAATTACATAACTTTGCTGGCCTACATATAGGAAATCAAGAGAGGATCCTGGGATAGAAATATCGGTGTATTTTGAGCTGTCTAGTGGACAATTATTTGCTTGTATCTAACTTTTGACATCCATATTTCTAAGTACCTTTAGTTGGGAAGAGCACTTTCTCAGGAGGGAGTCAGAGGTAGCCAGATTATCTGAGGAATCTCACTGAGCAACTTCAGTTCAGTTCTGAATTAAGTCAGTGGAAAGGATTGGATTTTAGCTCAAAATAGTGCAGAATAGCAAAACAAGTATTAAGTAATTAATTTAATATTTTTTTAATTAATCAGGAACATTTTTTTCTCTGTATGAGCTTCCTAAATGTAATTTATTATTATTTTTATCTTTAAGTCGTGCATTTTATTCCATAAACCAAACTTACGGAAGAAACAGTTTCTTAACATTCCTCTTGTCTCCCCTGGAACTGCCTGAGTACCACTCTTCCTTTCCGTTTATTTCTGAGGTTCTCTGTGTCTGACCCTTTCCCCCAAAATTGATTTGGTTTCTGAGATCTCTTTCTGCCTCACCATTCCTCTTTCCTAAGTAGAAATTACCATGTCTTTTCTTTGGTCTCCAAATCAAGGGAGGGAGGGAGCAAGGGAGGAAGAGAAGATGGGAAGGAGAGGAAAAAAGGAGATGAAATAACTGAAAACAAAGAGGGGGACAGAGGATGCCTGCTTCACATATATGTTCTTTTACTGACTAAAACGTTTTTACTTAATTTGAAAAGCAGTGGGACACTTAACCAGATGGTTTTCACCGTGATGTTCTTGTCACTCCCACCTCAAACCCAACAGAGTTGGTGCTGAGTGAAAACTGGCTTCCTTGTCTGGGCTTAAGATGACTTCTTGCAGAGAGCTGGCCATGCTTACCTGCATGATTTGTAGTTCCATGTTATTCAGATTTTTCCATTTTTCAGGGTATCTCAGGCTTCTTATTTACCTGGACAGATAGCTACAAAATGTGACAAACTTGTCTGATAAGACTATTGCACTCAACATCCTTTAATACACATGGTGAAGGGAAGGAGCAGATTTTGATTTGCTGAAGTGTGAGTGCTCACAGCTAAAACTGAATATAACTACAGTTGTCCCTTGAATATGTACGTAGATAGATACTAAGTATTTACTGAAATGGAAGAAAGCAATCCCTGCATTTATGCATTGAGAACAAATATATATTGTAATTTTTTTTAATTCTAGCCCTAAATTGTTCTACTTTAGTTCTTTATCTGTATAATGGGTATTAAAATGCCACCTTGCTTTGATGGAGCCTTATAAAATACATTAATTCGTTGTTTGGAGCTGTCTAATATTAATTCAGTGAATGTCTTAAAAAAGTCTGAAGAAAGTGAGTCATTCTTACTGGTGAGGTCTTCAATGGGAAACTATATATAAGACATGGACCCACACAGAGAACAATAAATGATAAAAAAAGAAATTACAGCTGTCTTATTTTTCCAATCCATCCTCCTGTACTGAATTCTTAGATTATTCAGAAATATAATTATAGTGTGTGTTTGGTGCCATGTGGGAGATGTAACCTGGGGTGAAGAGTAGTTAGCCAGTGTTGAACAATCTGCAGTCTGGTATTTTGTAGCTTTGTGACATTCTACTAATGGGGATTAGTAACTCCTGTTTTGTCTGCTTTATTCATTGCAGTGACTGCTCCTTTTAGGAAGGTGTACTGAAATCTAGAAATTATATCAAGTGCAGTCACAGTCTCCCACAATCTTGTCTCACCAGATCAGGAGCATACTGTTGTATTGTGCAATTTGTTGATAGCACCGGTCTGTTTGGACCAAATATGAGACACGTGAGGGACAAGGGAAACTCACAAGTGTTCACCAAACTATTAGGAGCACTTTTTTTTATTGCAAAGAAAAATTAAATTCGAAAAAGCTAGCTCATGGAGCAATGTGTAAAGTGTCAGTAAAGCACTTGTCTTGAGTTAGGATAGTAGGAGGCTCTAAAGGATCCCTAGTTAGTTGTCAAGTGCAGGGTCATTGTATAGAGAGGGATTGGTGGAAACACTCATCACAGTAGCATCAGGAAGAAGTGTTCCAGAAAAGGTGGACTGGCTTGCCTTGTGACTGAGAGAATGAGGTACTAGAGTGCCAGATTAATGGACTTTGACAGCAGATATCCCAACACCTTGAAAATCAGCTGTGTAGCAATGCTGCAGAATCCTTCCATAGGTGTTTTGCAACTGAATTAGTCTGTGTACAGTTAACATTACCCTAAGGGTATATCAAGCTGTCCCCTCACTAGTTTTGAACACTAATTATTATTAATTAGTTAATTCAGATTTTTAAGAAAATGCAGTATGTCATGAGAAGGATAATCAGCCCCTTGGACAAAAAGCAGAAGTTTACCTTTATAGAAAAGACTCTTTAAGACAAATACTGTTTGCTAGTCAGGATGGACAGTTCAGAGGAGGGCTGTATCAGGATGCTAGAACTATGTGTATGAGACCAATATGTGACTTTGTTTCACAGCCAGTACTTGCTTGGGCGGAGCACAAGTTACATTGTTCATTTCTCTAACAAGCTTCTTCAGGTGTGTGGACTTTTTTTTCCTTATAGTCACTGGTAATAAGAGATTATGCTTGCCATTAGATATGCAACTAATTTATGGACTGATGTGAAAATGGCATCTTGTGGGAGTATTTGTAACTTCTAACTACTCAGGTATTGGTAGAAAACAGAACTGTGGTAGTCTAATTACTGCTTTTGTGTTGTATCTGAGGTAAACAATACAAGAAGATTTACAAAAAAGTGAAAAGGTGTAAATAAAGGAGAGAATGTGTACAGAAAGGAAGGTCACAATATTAGAACTGTTCCTTAAAATACGTGGACTGGGAATAAGTTGCACAGGAAAAAAGAAACAGATATGAAGGAAAAAAGCAGACAGAAAATAGGTAATTTGCTATCTGGCTTACACAACCAGAAATCTGATTTTGCATTTGTTTATTTTTTGGATGTGCTTGTTTCTTTTTAAGTTTTGGAATTATAAATGTTATTGTTCAATGGCAAGATACTTACAATTTGTGGGCAAACTATTTTGAAGCCTGTGGTAGTTAATATTTTCTATGAAATCCAGTCAACAGCTAAAAGTGGTAGCCATTTATTTTTTAAAAGTTCTAGGTGACAGTTGCTGCACTATCCATGCTACATGAAATGATACCAAGTAATATTAGAAATATGTTGTCAGGAATTGAGAAAGAAATACTAAGAAGTGTAGTGAATCACTCCAGAGTGCACTTCTTACATGTCAGTGGCTACCCAGTTGTTCTCCAAAATGGAGCCTTTTCTATTCAGATAAAGTTAGCATAAATGGAATATGTTTCTCTCATTCTTTTGTCTCATTCATCAAGTTGAAAGGGATTTTGAGAAACATGAAAATTGTCCCTGCCCATGACGGGAACTAGATGATGTTTGAAGATTCCTTCTGACCCAAACCAGTCTGTGATTATGATGCTGTAGAATCATTAATTTGGAAAAGACTCTTTAAGAGCATCAGGTATACGAGCATTATCCCAGCAATTCCAAGTCCACTGCTAAGTGATGTTCCTAAATGCCTCATCCATGTGTCTTCTCAATACCTGCAGGGTTTGTGACTCAACCACTTCCTTGGGCACTCTGTTCCAATGCTTGATGACCCTTTCAATGATGGAATTTTTCTTCATATAAAATCTAAACCTCCCCTGGTGCAAATTGAGGCCATTTCCTCTTGTCGCTTGCTTGTAACAGGAGAAGAGTTCCACCTGGCTATAGCCTCCTTTCAGGTGGTTGTAGAGAGCAATAAGATCCCCCCTGAGCAACCTTTTCTCCAAGCTGAACACTGCCAGCTCCCCTAGCTGTTCCTCATCAGACTTGTGCTCCAGACCCTTCCCCAGCTCTGTTGCCCTTCTCTGGACATGCTCCAGCATCTCAGTGTCTTTACTGTAGTGAAGGGCCCAGAACTAGATGCAGGATTTGAGGTGTGGCCTCACCAGTGCCAAGTACAGGGGAATTATTCTAAATATCCTTTCTCCATGATCCCTAGGAGTTTGGGTCTGCCATCATAACACAGTTTGGAAGGGCATGCTATTACTTCTATTCTTGTAGAGTGTATCTTCCCAAAGTTAATTTGTAAGAAAGATAGCCTGGGTTTCTGTCATCTCTGCAACACATTAAAAAAACACATTAAAAAAAAAAAAAAAATAGAACTTTGCAGTGGAGACATATTCTGCTGCAGTCTAGAAATGACATGGTAAATCAGTCTTCTCCATATGCTAAAGAGCTGCTGGATCTCATATATCTGTTCAAGTTTATGGTAGATTTTTATTTAGGAAAATCAGTTCTTCCTCCTGCTGGGTATATATATCTATATCCCTCCGTCTCTGGTGTAGCTAAATGCCCATGTGCTTAACTTTAAATTAGCCCAAAAGATGAGAGTGAAAAAAAAGTATACATAAGGTAAGTTATTGATATATTTTCCTTTTCTGAGCATTTTTGGCCAATAGCAGAAACACTGAACCAATGAGTTAGGGAGACCTTTGATCTCACCTAGTGTGGTCATCCTGATGCTTCTGAACTGCAGGCTCAATTCAGATTCCCTGCAATCCCTGTTTCTGAGGAGCAGGGTCTGCTTGGTGCTGATCATAGGCTTCATGGTGCAAACCAGGCATCCCTGAAGTCACTGCATGGGTAGGGAGGCACATCCTAAGGTGATGCAGCAGTCCCTGCATGATGCACAGGGTGACCAGCTAATCAACCCTCCTTCGTGGGACTATTGCCATGCCTCTCCCAGATGGTTGCAGGAGAACAATAGCACTGTGTAGTGACACAAAGCACATGGGATGGCAGCACAGCCATCCGCTGGTTGCCGTGGTGACGGGAGTGGGCCCGCACAGCCAGCCTCCTGGCTGCTGAGCTGGAAGGGATAAGAAAAACACAGCCCACTTCCCATGTGAAATGAATTACAAGAACTAGCAAAGGAAGAAAGGAAAAATGTCAACCCTTAATCAAATGTTCTCTTATTTTTAGAAAGGGTTTGAGGAAAATGGAGACCATCTCCGCTTACCTCTTGGGCCTCAGGGATTTGGTTAGTAATATCTCCATGTATACTGTAGTAATAAATCACAGAGGTTTTTATAAGAAAAATCACATGTAAAAGGTATCTGTGTGCAGTGGGAGATGACAAAACGTTATTCAATCCTGCTAGCATTTGTGCTTCCCTTAGCAAACAAAATCTGTAGGAATATGTTAAAACGATTCTCAATATAACAACTATATTTGGCAAGCAAATGAAATACACTAATTTTTAGCTAGAGAAAGGTAGTATATTCCAGTTTCTTATTATCTCACAATGTCTCTTACCTTTTACCCTTGCTGCACAGCTGCATATCAAAAGCAGCATGGTGGACTGTGAAATACATTTAAACATAACAAATCAGTGGTGTGTAGAAAACACCATTTCCCAGCATTTCTCATTTTTGGGAGCTGCTTCATATTTTATTATTTTTAGTAATATTAAACAAACTGGCAGTATCAGTCAACCTAACAACCTCCAGTTACTAGCAGCTAGGTCCTGAAAATGGTTTGGGCACCTGACAGTTAGGAAGTGCCTTCATTTTGCAGCACACAGGGTGGATTAAACAAACAGCCAAGTGAGGCCTCCAAAACCATAATAAAAACACAGTGAGTTGCAGAGATTTGTGAGCATCATGATGTTTGGCTGTAGAGTTCCTGTTTCTGGGAGCAGAATGTCTACTACTGAATTAGGCAAATAAGACCCTGCATAACTTAACAGGAAGAGAAAGGCAGGTAGAAAAAGGGTGTGCAATGCTAAGCAGAGGAAGCCAATGAGATGCTCCAAAGCAGGAGTTAGATCTGAAAGTTTTACCTCCACTTGCATCCCTGCATTAGACACTATTTGGAGGCTGGATTTCCTGTCCTGCTCCCTGGGTCTTGACATGTGAATCAACCCTTTGGATAAGGACACCTGCTTCATGAATTTTTAGCTTTTTTTCTACTTCTTTTAAATTTTTTTGGCAGTCACTAGATATAAACCAGATAAACCAGAAACATTTCTAGAAACAGCATAAGACTGATTTACCACAACCAGCTGTGGTAAATATATAATATTCTTTCTGGCTTACTGACTAAACCTCACAGGAATTTAGTTTCAGCAGGACCAATGAGCAATTCCTCCTCAACCCCAGAGTTCCCTTTCCTAATAGTTGTTGCATAATTTCCTCCGTTTTTAGGATATTTGAGTATGAGAAAGATTTTGAGTATGAGAAAGATGGTTAAATCTATCTCCCACCTTCTGCATCAATCCTCTAATCTAACAGGTGGGCTGTTCTATGAGAAAGAAAGGCAGAGCCATTCCTCCTCCTTTCGACACATTTTAATAAAGAGCAGCAGCCAGTTCATGTCGTGCTCCTGTTCCTGCCTTGGGCATGCTCTGAGACTTCCTGCCAGATCAGGTCCTGATGGCATTTCAGAGGAAGGCCTACTTTCTAGACTCCCACAAAGGACTGATGTGGTTTCCTAGCTGCTCTGTCTGCTCTGAACTGGGAGCTTGAACACCAGGCAGCCCACAGGCAAAGCCACCAGTGTGAGCAGGGCTCAGTTGCAGGCAGGAGGTGAACAAGTGCTTGAAGATGTCAATCATAACTTCAGGGCGTAAGCGTGTGAAAGCTTATGTATTTAGTTGGGCATGTTTTCCTTGCTGCTATTTGACAGGCCCCTTCTGGGAATAACCTATTTTTAAGGTATGGATCCTGCCCAGAATTTTATTATCTTTGACTCTGCATTTTGTGCTCTCTGGAGTGATTTGGGTGGCTCACATTTTAAAACACATGACTACGGTTGATAAAAATATGGGGAAGGAAACAGTTGTGTAGGACACTCTGAGAGGTGAACTGAGTTTCTACATTTCAGAGAGTAATAGAATTACAGAATTATAGAATTATAAAATAGGTTGGGTTAGAAGGGACCTGAAAGATCACATAGTTCTTCTTCAGGCTGAACAACCTAACTCTCTCAGCCTACTTTAATTGAAGAGATATTCCAGTCCTGTGATCATATTCATGACCCTCCTCTGGACTAAAGGTCCATGTCATTCTTGTGCTGAGGGCTTCAGAGCTGGATGCAACACTCCAGGTGGGATCTTGCAACAGCAGAGTAGAAGGGCAGAATCAGCTCCCTTGACCTGATGGCCACAATTCTTAGATTTAGCCCAGGATGGGGCTGATGGCTGGCTTTATGGACTGTGAGTGCATATTGCCCAGTCATGTCAACCAAGCCCTTCTCCTCAGGGCTGCTCTCAATCCATTCTCTGCCCAGCCTGTATTTGTGCTTGGGATTTCCCTGACCCACGTTCAGGGTTTTGCCCTTGGCCTTACTGAACTTCATGAGGTTCACATGAGTGCACCTCCCAAGCCTGTCAAGGTCCCTCTGGATGGCATCCCTTCCCTCGGTGTCAACTGCATGGCTGACAAACTTGCCGGGGGTGCACTCAATCCTGCTGTCCATGGTGCTGACAAAGATTTTAAACAGTGCCAGTCCCAGCACCAATCCCTGAGGACGCCACTCGTCCCTGCTCTCCACTTGGACATCGAGCCACTGACCAAAACTCTTTGAATGCAACTACCCAGCCAATTCTTTACCCACCAAGAGGCACACCTATCAGGTCCATGCCTCCTCAGCTTAGAGACAAGGATGTTGTGTGGGACAGTGTCAAATGCTTTGCAAAATCCAGGTGGAGGACATCAGTTGTCCCTCCCTTATCCACCAGTACTGTAACCACATTGCAGAAGGCTGCCAAATTTGTCAGACTCAGTTTGCTCTCAGTGAAGGCCTGTTGGCTGGAAGCAATCACCACCAAATTTTATTACAAAAGTTACTTCTTTTATTATCACCTCCTTATTTATTACAATACCACCAGTGTTAGCTGGTTAAAACTCCATGTTAAATGCAGAGTAGGTATTCAACATTTTTGGTAAATCTGAAAGTATTACCTTTGCCCCTTCCTGCACTCCACAGCCTTACACACTTATGGGAGAAAGAAATATTTTTCTGAGACTTCTAAAGTCTGTTAATTAGCTCACAGTAATATTGATTTTTTAAGTGGGTCCTCTGAGAAATTTAGCATCCAAGCTAAGCTGCATTTATAGTAAGTAATCTGAATAATGGTACAATAAAGACTCTCTGGAATTTTCATTACTCAAATGAAGTGAAATTATCTTCACAATATACATTCAAGACATTAAGATGTAATTTATGTAAGTATTAATAATTATATTATTGAATTGTTATGACTAAATAGGTAGATAGAGTTGAGTCCACAGCATTAGTAATTAAGTGGGCCAAGTGTGACATCAGAAGTAATTTTTTCAATTGCCACCTTATCTGTGCAGCTAATTTGGGTGTTGGTTGTAATGAATCAGTGCTACAAGGAGGAAGGATAAAAATAGCAGAAATTCCTCCTGCAAGGATCCTTGTCCCAGCTATCCATGTTGTTTAATTACCACTACACTTTAATTAACTATTCCTGTTGTGTGATAGGTCTGTGACTATATGATCATTTGAATGTCAATATTTGAAAAGCTTTGGATGGCACTGGTTGCTTCAGTTTATTTCTGGAAAAGCTGAATGTGAACCAGAGAGAGATCTTTAAAGCTTAAGTCATATGGGCCTCAGGTCTGTAGGGACTCATTTTTAAATTGGCCCTGCTTACATCACCCCACTTTTTATGCAAGTTGCAAATTTGTACACAGAAGTGCTATCACCTCACCCTTATCTATGAGTGAAATGGCCTTTTTTTAGTTAACATTTCAGGAGTAGTTTGTTATTACTTCTAGATGACGCTGACATGGAAAACTCCCTTTCAGTTTTCTCTGGTTTTGTGGTTTTTTTTAATTGCTAAGTCATAAAGGTAAAGACCGGAAATATTGCAAGGTGAGGTTTGAGAATGAGTATCAGTGATTTTACAGCAAATTAATTTTGGAAGAATGTTACCAAATTATTATTTTGCAACCTGCTTGGTCCTTTCTTCTTAACGTATTTTATAATTAATCTCTTTCTCCCAAGACAAAATTCCATGCTTCTGCAGGGGATTTTCTAACAAAATCTTGTCAGGTTTTTAGATAAAATAATGTCTGCAGTATCTTAAGGAATCTGATAAATCTTTCTGACCTGAAAGTACAAGTTGGGCATTTAACACAGTAATCATTCTTACAGATCTTGTTTTCATGTTAACAGTGGAAATACTAGTGAGAGGCAACATTTTCACTTAAAATGAAGCTTGCTAAATTCTGGTAATTTGCCAGTTCTTGTTTGGAAATTAAATATGTGACACATTGCCTGAAATTTTTGCACTAATAAGAAGTAATGCTCATTACTGAAAGCTACATTTCTCTAGTCCTTGCTTGGAAGTTTCTAAGAAATAAATTCTTTTCTCTTGTGGAGAAACTGTGTTGTGTTGAAGAAACCTTTTTGCACATGATTTAGATTATGAAAAAGAAAAGTCTTGGTTATTCAGTGTGTTCTTAATTACATTGTGAGGTTTCTTTAATATGTTCCCAGCCAGAGGAGAGTTTAGATGTCCACTATTTCAAGAGGATACAGTTTGGAAGGATATTAGTTAGAAGGGTGAGAAACAAAGCAATTCTGACTGAGGAGGCTTGTTTTAGTGAGCTGTTGAGGATGTGCTTTGTAACAGTCCTTATTCCCATTGGTACCAGATATCTGCTCCCTTCCTCACCAGTTATGCATGTGGGATGACAGAAAGTAAGAAAGAATAGAGCTCTTTGGTGCTGTTGATCTCAGTTATAATTAATCTCTGACTTCAGTCTCTAACCATGTGTAATGGAAGAGCATTCCCATCTGCTCCTGCCCTGCTCCCACCTCTCTTATCTGAGTGACAGGAATAATGGTACTCTTGGATACTCCAGCTAAGTGTACAACCCAGCAGATTTTCTTTTCTGTGCCAGGCCATATGTCCAGCAGCTCTGTAAGCTGAAGTGTGAGGCCTGTTGCCCAACTCCACTGAAATCTCCCAGCTGTGCTCCTGCAGTGCCAGGTCTCAGCCTGTCAGTGTGGGGCTCAGTGCAGTGCACTTTGGTAGAGACATTGGCAAGGCACTTCAAACACCCACCAGACCTTGTCTGTCATACACCATGATCCAACAACTGCTGTGTGCTGGGTGCCACCTATAGCAGCTCCCCAGTCTCTTCTGATCTCATTATGTTGATGATGCAGCAGATTGTTACATGGATGGCTGGGAGGGGGCAAAAGAGAGTGTAAAGTACTTCCTTCACATTGGGAGTGATGCAAGCACCTCTGCTGCCCCATCAACCATGTACTTACATCAGAAGTCATCCTTCCCCACATCCTTACCCATACCAGTCCTGTTCTTTGTCAAACCAGTTTCCACACATCAGAAACATAAAACATTAGCAGAAGTTGTTGTTACCGCCAGTAGCACTTGGCATCTCCAGCCAACCTTGGTCTCAATAATGGCTGCTTTGCAAATGGCTTTGACCCAATCTGTTGAGCAGCAGCTCCTACACAGCTTTAGGCACCAGAATTACTACTTTTCTTCCTCTGCTGACACAGATCAACACCAAAAGAACTGGTTAAGTTGACATTGCCAGCCTAAAGCCAAAAGTCCCCCAAATCTTCTATTTCTTATGTAAAAAAAGTCTTTTTCCTTTGCAGGGGAGAAAGAAAGCTTTAAATTCAAAGTCAATTTGTTCTTTCTCATTTTTTCAGTCAGTCTTTTTGTTCCCCACATCTCATCCCTTCCAACTTCAGTGGTTGAATTTCAGATCAGTCTA
>VZTT01028635.1:8759-20496 GCA_013400855.1 Buphagus erythrorhynchus | reverse complement strand
TGGAGGCAGGTTATAGACCCCAAAAATTAGGATCATGGGAAGTTTTATCTAATATAACGCACCCTTGTTGTATTCACAACAGCTTGCTAAATACATAAAACACTTTCACATCCTGCAACAAACCATGAAACATTGCTGTATATTTATTTGTGTGTTGGTAAGTTCAGCTCTGTCATCCTGCCTTCAAAATAGTGCATACCATCTAAATATATTAAGACCTCAGACCGTAATTGGAGTCTCACTAATTTGAATCTCATTAGATAAAATTCTGTTAGTTTGTTTGTTTTGAACATGTACCTCTCTTCTGTTCCTCATTTAATTTAAATCTCGATGACTCCATGTGTTTTTTACTTAATGACATTGCTGATGGTGTTTTTTAGTTTTACTAATAATGTTTCCTGTCTTGAGATACTTTATAGCTCCTATTTTGAGGTGGAACTTAAGTACTTTAAAAAACACCTATGAAACAACACTTCCTTAAAGTCCCAGGCAGCACTGAATAATTTTAGAGGGTAAAAATCAAGCAACAAATAAATTGTCATGGTTTTAAAATACCTTTCCTAAAAGCTCTTTTTGTTATTCTGATACATATTCATCTCTGTAGCCTGGAAATGCAACAGGTATTTAGTAGCTGAGATTTTTTACTCATAATTGCTGCCTTCCTGAAGAGTGATGAATTTCTAGATGTCAAACACCAGTATCCTGCTTAGGAACCATTCTCAAGAGCTTGAGGTGGTTTTAAATAGGGAAAAATATTCACATTTTGGGCAAATATAGATTAATTAATCATTGTAGTCTCTTATGCAGTGTTTAACTGGTATAAAAGTGTATGTTTACCTGGATTTCTCAAAATGTTTTCCCATTATATTCTGTATTTGAGAAGAACATTTCATAAGAGGGAAAATGGTATATTCGCCAGTAGGTAGGTAGGGTTGAAACCTTTGAGATATTATTCTTCTTTTCAAAATACTCTTTGTTTTTGTCGGATTAGAGCTTGTAGCTCTAATTCTTGTCTTGTACCAACATCAGTTACTCAAGTTTCACCTTAATATTAACTACAGCACTTTATGGCTTATTTTAGTAATACAAGATTATTAAGACAGTCTGGTGGAAATATCATTTGCAAAATTAATTCTTGAAATGGAAGTATTTTATACATGACATCAGTCTTAAAGCAAATTTCATAGCAGAGTTTAATATTGCATTTAAGATTTTTGTATGAAAAAATGAAATCGATATATGTTTGGAGGAGGATTTTATATGCTTTATTGATTGGACGTTCAGGTATGTTGAGAAGTGGAGATAACATAAAAAGATACTGAAGCTGCAAATACTTTGAGAAAAAAAATAATAATGATAAAAGAATTGTGTGCAATGTATGCTTAATTGACTAAGAAAGTAATAACAGTCATGGCATAAAACTTTAATCACACTTAAGCTACACAGAAAACCTAAGGAGCGTTGGCCAGCTATTTCAGCATACCAAACCTATGTGCAAGTGACTTCTCAGTAGGTTCCTCAAAAGGTTGTTTTTTTTTTTAAAATTACAATTATCCTAGCTTATCTCAGAATTTATCTGAGAAAGAAGGATTGGTTTTGTGTGGGATGCTCAGTGTATGGCTCCTTCTCCCAGCATATAATGGGAACACATGCTCTCAATTTGACAGATGGAAGAAAGATGTTAGCTGAGAGCAGCTTTCTCCTGGCTTCAGAGCTATTCTTAAAGCAGCTTGTTCCTTCCTGCATAGAGAGGTCTCAGCACAAAGCAGGTTTGGGAGTAGCAGTGGTGTGCAGGCAGCCAGCCTCTTTTCTTGGGTGCTTTGCAGAGCTAGACAAGAAGTAGGATCTGAGCAGGCTATGAGTACATCCTGTCTGCAAGTGGTGTTATAAGAGATAAAGCTCTGCTTCCAAAAAATGCTGGACTTATTACTCATATGTAACACTCTTGTGCAAGCCTGGTGAGTCTGGTATTTAGGAAAACAGAACGACTGTGCATGTGCTCATTAACTATGCTGTGTATGTAACAGAGAAATATCACATCATGTGTTTGCTGTTGCTGTATTGCTATTGCCTTAGACACCCCAGAGCTCAGCAAGCTGATTTCAACCCTGGTGTTTAATTACCTTCCATTTAGCACTTCCATTCCTAAGACAGTTTCCAAACTAGGAGATTCTTCAAAATGTTGATGACCCTTTCTGACTGTGACTCCTTGTTTCTGGTCTGCTGGAAGTGAAGATGAAGGACAGGATTCAAAGATGTGCTTTCTATTCTGCTGTTTTCCCTGCTTCTCATGCCTCTGGGAGTTACTTTCCTGGTTTGAAGGGAGGCCACTCACATGCTCACTGCACCACTTGCAAGACCTTTAACCATAAGGACAGAAAAAAGCCTTAGAATCTAATACAACACATGAATTTTTCAAGTCTGAATTACAAATGGGTAGTCTGTGTTATTTAAGTAATGCAGCACAATAGGAATGAATCAGTAGAAGCAGTTAGGTACATGCAAGCTATAGTTCAAGGTGTTTACTTCAGACCAGCTTATGACTGGTCCCACAGACAAAATGTCGTCTACAGGCATGTGCTTCAAAACTGCCTGATGAAAGCAGTATCACAAACATTCTCCTTCTTATCTGAGCCTACCAGAGAGCCACTCCAGACATAACACACTGACATTTATCTGTATCATGTAGATAGCAGTAGCATGCTGCTGGTCCTGCCACCATTGCCATACAGGGTGTCTTACTTACCTTCTTGCTTCTTTTATACTTTCTTATTTGTGATTGGCTCCACAATATCTACTGGCTGCTCTGAGAATAGTCAGCAGGCAGGGAAATATGCTACATGAGAGGAAATGCTATCCCCTTTTTTTGGTAACCAGATTAGGAAGGAACACACAAACTGAAGGAGCTGACTTAAACTTTTTCATGAGATCAAAGGTCATAGCTTCCACTTAGTCCACAAATTTCAGATTTAGATCTTCTTAAGATTACATTTTATGCAGTGGGTATGTCCAAACTGTTGCATACATTCTCTCTGAATGACAACTGTTATTCCCTTGTCCCACATATTGTATCTGATGAAGAACTAGGAGGTTTCTTCATTCTTCTGTATGTGGAACTGTTTGCATTTCTCCAGAAAAAAGAAAAAAACAAGCACAAAAGCCCCCAGGTGTGCACCTATTTTCCTTTAAATTTGGAAGACAGATTCCAACTAAAAAAACCATAGAAAGGATTCCTACTGCAATTCTGACAGTCTTAGGCAGGAAACACTAAACTCAGGGCTATTCTGGACCTTCCGTTGAGGCAAGGTCCTGCATCAGGCACTGCTGTGAAGTGAATGTACCTGCACTGTCTTTTCCTAGCAAGCTCCACAAGAAGACAAGAGGCTTTTGATTAGTGGAAAGAAAAGTCAAACATCAGAACACAAGCTTGAATAATTAACTTAAAATATGTGGCAGGGTAATGGAATAGAAACCCAAAAATTTATATACAGTTCTTCCTCACCTGCTGTGTCTCTGCAGGCAGACCCTGTTTCACTCAGTGCCTTTCTCACCAACTGCACATGCAAAGTCTTCTCAGGTCCTTTGTGATTTGTGCCCATGCCATGTGAAAGCTGCCCCTCTGCCCCTGACTTGCAGGCTCAGTTTCTGCCCAGGCACTGCAGGCACCAGCTCCATGTGGTGCCCCTATTCCAGCCAAGCTCTCTGGGCTTCAGAAGTGCCACTCTTCTGAGCCTTTTCTTTTAACACTCCAGAGGAGGAATGATCTCCTCTTCCAACAACATGACTCTAATTGACCACATTTGTAGAGTACATAATTATAACAGACAACTGACTAAGACAGGAAACAAAAAAGAACTGATATATCCCCCATTACCTCCACCTAAAATTTCTTAGCTAGGTAGTTGATAGTTTCATATAAGTTCCCAAAAATTCTGCTTAAAGGTCTTGAATGGGCCAGCAGTATAAAAGTATTACATGCTTGCTAAAAAGATTTTTCCAAATGAGCACAAGCATAAATTCACAGTAATCATGGCCATCATTTTAAAAGCTGTGAAAGTCAAGTAATCTCATCCTCCTTTTACAGCACATAAAAAGCTTGATTTTTATACATACACTAAGCTCCACTGGATAGTGATATTACCTTTGGAGAACATGGTATTAATTCTTCATCTGTCTGTGAAGATCAGAGAAAACTGGTAGCAGTCCATGCTACTGCATTTACCTTGATGTTTCTAGTGCATATGTGATTACTTTGAAGCTCCTTTTGTGTTTATTTGGCCACATTTCAGAGACAAAAAGATCAAGTACCTTTTATCCTAATGTAAAATGCTCTATTGACGCTGCAATGATATATTTTTTAAAAAATCTGTTATTTAGACAGTCTCTTGTGAGGGATTTCTCAACCCATCAGGATACTACTTGACATTCCTATGTTATTGTACAGCTTTTTCTGGATTCTGCTTTCTGTTCATTTCCAGGGAAGTGATACTGATGATATATCAATAGGCCCTAGGAGAGAAATCTCACATGGTTTGTATCTTCTTCCATACTTTTTTTGAATCATATTTTCTTAAACATTTCTTTTTCTCTAAATCCTCTGGGCTTCAATTCCTAGCCTTTTCCACAGCTGGCACATGAAAATCTTCTGCAGAAAAAAAGCTAACATTGGTATTGCTCTCTAAACAACTGAATGAACTGGTAGGAATGTCTGTGGAAGAACAATAGTGCCCCTATTTATGAGCAGTTAATATTTGAAACACTGTCATGACTTGCAGTTCAGAGATTTTACATTGATCTGAGTCAAACAGTGTGCACCTCACTTGGATGTTTGACACCACTGGTGCCTGTGTTGTAGCTGGTGCAAAATGATTGAAATATGCATGGAAATACACTCAGTAGGTAGGAGGGAGTTTTTCTTTCAAGACATATCAATCAACAAGGAAGCCTACAGGGTTTAAGTGATCTGTGAGAAGAGTCCAAGATAATAGTGCAGTATAGAAGAAAAGATACAGTCTAAGAGCCATGACCTGTTAATGAAGACTGGGGTAAGATGCAACTAAACTGAATCTCTGACAAAGTAAAAGGGCAGCACTTCCAGATAGATATTTCAAAGTGTTTTTATTTGAAAACTTGTAACATTTTATATGAAAAACAGATACTATTAATGATACTGTCACATCTAGATAACCAATATGTCTGTCAGTTAGTATTTGAGAGAAAAACAGGTAAAATTCAGGTAACTATGAATGACAGTTAATAAAGTTGATATTATTAAAAGATAGAAAAAGACTTTCCATACAAAAGGAGAGATACTGAAATTTTATTAATTTTCATTTTAGACACATTTTAGAAAGCCTGTTTTAGGTAAGAGAGTGGTTCTCAGTTAATGACAAACAAAATACTGCTTTTGTGCTGAAACCAATAGTAAATATTCTAGTTCTGAGGCTAATTTTTTGTGATAATATCGACTGTCCTGCCAGGGCAGGTGGGCTGGGAGCTCAGGGGGGCAGTGGGCAGGGGGCACTGGGACAAGATGAGTAGGGCAAGGTGACAGTGGCAGTGACTGTGAGCAGCTACATCCCAGGGCAAATCCACAGGACATTCACAGGGATGAGGACAGGACAAGGTCACCTCGGAGGGTGAGTCAGTGGTCAAGGATGAACAAATGTGGGCTGGGCACAGACATACCTACAGCACAGCTCAGGCAGGTGTCAGGACATGGAGCTGAGCTCACATGCAACTCCTGCAAAAGGTGGGGTCTGGCTAAAGCCCTGGCCAGACTTCTCACAGCTCTTCATCACACAGATCTGATCCAAGGCTAAGCAGCTGCACTACCTGCAGCATGGCCTTGAATACAAGCAGACAGAACTCTGGGACAGGGAGGGGGAAAATGCTTGCAGAATCAACTGCTGCCCTACAGCAGACCAGTGCATTTTCATACAGGCTGTTGAGTGACCCAATAACAATTTTGTCTATTGGCACCAAATCTGAAGACTGAAATTGTCACGTCCGTTTCAGTTGTTCTCAGACTCTTGTTTATCATATTGTTTACCTGTGTTTACTTGCCTGCAGCCCTTTGCAACTCTGCTGTAGTAGAGGAATATCAATTTTAACAATTCTTTTGATGGTAGTCTCCAGTGGGAATAGAGAATTTAGAAACTTGCCATGTTGTGTTTACTTTTCATAGAGGCTGATGGGTTACCAAAAGTACGGACCAGACCGTGTAGGTTTCTCAAGTCAGGAAGACAAAAAAAAAAATCATTTTAAAATCAGAATCTATTAAATGACAGATCAAATAGTAATAAACACAAGAAATAATTTGTGTAATGTGCCCCATCTGGATATGTCAAAAATTGTTTTCAGTTTTCTTTGTTGGAGAAAGGAAACAAAAATACCTTGTATTTTCCAAAACTCTTATGTTCCCTGTGGGCCTATAGTTCTTCAAGTCTTCTCTGTACTAGATTTTTCTTCTTCCATTTATCGGGTTCTTGCTTTTCGAGTGTCTGCTGTTGAAGCACACCCTTTTCAAAATCAGATGCTGAAATAAGTTTCCTAGGAGCCAGGCCTCCCAGGATCCTCCAGTGTTTTGCAGTCTGCTGGACAGACTACTGTCAATCTAATATTTAATGTAAGTCTGAAGGACAATGAAAGAAGACATTGCCGTGCTTTTCAACATAGAATAATTTCATCCTAAATTAGGATGAAAGTAAATTCCAAAATGTCAAGTCCAACAACAAAACTGAGTTCTTTCTTTCTAGTATGATTCCTTTGTTACAGCAGTGAGCTGAAAGGCTCTGATTTCCACTGCTAATTATGTGATTTCTGTTGTCTTTCTTCTATGATTTAAGATAATGATTTTGTTACATCATTTAAATATTGCAATTAATATTTTATACCAAACATCTGCAGCAGAAGACTATGAGTAAACTCTCATATTCATGTTGCAGTGTGCTTGCATCACTCCTCTCTGGCACTGCAGCAAGCCCAGATCAAGACCCTGACGTGCTGGCTTTCTGCATTTGAATGGACAGATTGACGAACACTGCTGTGGGTTTCAAATGCAGACTTTAATTTTTTTTCTCTGCTCTGAATTTAAATTGTATTTCAAATAAACTGTGAGAAATAAATTGGTTCAGGCAAGATATTAAGATCAGAATTCTCTACTTTTTAAATTACTTTGTCACTCACTTGAAACTTAAGCTCAAAGCATTATGTTTCTGTCACACTTCCATTGTTTTTCATAAAGTAGGAGTGTATATTAGTAGGCAAAAATGGGAGACTGGCTTTTACTATTTGCAGTCACCCTGCACAGTCAGGAGAACCTATGCAAAACCCATGGTTTCTAACCCTCATAAGCTTCTTAACAATTTACCGGTTCAGTGTATTATCAAGTTAGCAATAGTTGCACTTCCATAGAAAGACCATATGTGCAGAATACTGTTGAAAATTGAGTCTACTTCATAATTTTTTCTACCTCATTCTACTTCTATTTTTTTGCCACTATTGTAGAATACTTTAAAATTCATTAAAACAGTGTGGTGTAACAAACTGCACAGGTAGAGGCTTTATGCGTTTTTATCTTTAATGGCTTTAATCACCATCTAGAAAGTCTTCACTTTGTCACTGAGAAGCAGTTGTGAAAGAAAAATTGCAGCTTTTACTTCCTGGCAGCTTAACACAATTCAGAAAAATTAGATGCTAGTGCTATTTCGTAGTTTTTTATGAAAACAAGGTTTATGACATTAGGTGGCTGTGTTTCTATATGCATGCAAGTGGTGCACTTCTGTGTACGTTATTCTGTCAATTCCATTCTGATAATACCTGATTGATTTGTCCAATCTCAGGCAACTTAACAGACAGTGAGCAATCTAAAACATGTTAAATTCCCAGGAGTGCCATGAAAAATGTGAACAGGTAGAGACTTTTTTTAAACCTTCCCTGGGGACAGAAAAATATAGTGCAGGTTCAGCTGTTATAAAGTAACATATAGGCTGATAGAAAAGATAAATTAGGAATAATACAACCAAGACCATATATTTCATTTGCAGTATGATACCAAAAGAACCATTTCTCAGTTTAATTTCTTCCCCTTCTGTGAAATCTTAGGTGAAAATCTGACATTTTTTTGGCAGTAAGGATATTAATGTCTCTTTTACTCCTTTTTCTTTCCCCACTCATGTATTCTCTGATGTCTAGAAAGAATTGAACTCCAGCTACAGTCTTGGTGTACTCTGGTGTGAAAGGCAAGCATCCATAAGAAAAAGATGCATGGAAAACTAAATTCTATTCTGCTTAAACACAGAACTGTTTCATGTTGTACTAACCATTAAAAGACTGTTGATCAGAGAATAAGATAACTGACCCAAAGAAAATAATACATGTAACTCCTCTTCTGAAAGGTGTTTAATGAGTATCACCAGTAATTTTTGCTCGTCCTTGTTTTTCAGATGAAGCAGATTGGTCACGATGGTTACAACCCCTCCTCTGTAGCTGAATGGCTGGATTCCATTGAACTGGGTGACTATACCAAATCCTTTCTAATTAATGGCTATACATCGATGGACCTTGTGAAAAAAATATGGGAGATTGAATTAATTAATGTAAGTTGATTAATTTATAGCAGTAGTTCCTCCCAAATACATTATATAGTACTTGTCCTTGTACATCAAGGAGAATGCAGAAAAGCAATTTGCACCACAAGTGCACTCAAGTGCTGTTAATGACTACACCTTTCATGTCTGTAGCTGGGTTGACTGTACCCTTTGCTTCCATTTACTTTGCCACTGTCTTTAGCATGGTATTCAATCAGTATGATTGTGTTTGCCTTCCGGAGGCTGAATGACATTTATAAATATTTTTTGGGGGAGTTTATAGCTACAAAGTACACCTCTTTGCTTTTAAAGTGCCTAGAAACAGTACTTCCTGTAGAGATACTTACAGTTTACTTTTCCCATATGCTCCAGCTGAATTAGACATGAAATAAGGAAACCCTTATAGCTAGTAAGTTATTCTAAAATAACACAATTTTTTATTTTATTATCATTTCTGCTTGAAACTTCATTTACATGACTCAGTTTGATTAGATGTCCACATATGGGCAACCAGAAACTTTAATATGGACTGCACTTCAGGGTAATTTGGAATGAGAGGAAGTTTGTGTTGTTATAGTGAAGATTGTAATGTTACAGTGAAGACATTGACAGTACAGCTCTGCCAGTGGAATTTTCATGTGAGTTATGTGTCTGAAAGTGAGTTGTTTTCTCTTATAAAAGACTGATGATTGTAGCTTTGCTGTGACTTCTGAAATCAACTGTAATGTAAGTTCATATGAGCTTTTAGGGCAACCTCTACCTGGAGAGAAGCCTGATATTGTATGTTATTGATTCTTCACAGACAAAAGGCTCTGCTCTTCCTTCAGGTATAGGAGATACTACATCTCTGCCTCTGATGAGTGCCTGAGCCCCAGAGCAGACCTAGGGCTGCCAGTAACCACAGTCATTAAGCATAAGATAAAGCAGCTGGTGTAGTTTTATGCTAGGAAACAGTTCCCACTGTGTCCCAGGCCGGAGAAATGAGGAACATAACTGGTGCAAAGCCCTGTTGCAACACAGTAACTGCTGCACGAGGCACAGGCAGGTGTAGCCTGAGACCAGCATCTAAACAAAAGAAAGAAAAACATAAAATTAGTTATTTCGTATTAGTTCGAAGACAAAACCATTGAATTTTAGAATTTCTTTTCTTGCTGTCACAGTTGATGTTAACTTGCACAAAAATGTTGTGTAAGGGCCAAACTCTGCCTCATGTGTTTTGTCTCATTTAATGTATTGTGTAGGTACATAATTGAAGTCAGGATATGATTGATGCATTACAGATGTCTGCTGCTAAGCTAGTTATAACTGGGATTCTTTTTTCTCTAAATGGCTGGAATTTTAATAAGAACTGGGGACCCTTTGCCTCAGAAGCTAATATAGGTCATCAACCAGCACTGAGCTGAAAAATATAGAATATTCTGCTCTTATTGTTTTGTGCAATTTTGCATCCCATTTTGCCACAATCAATTTGGAAACAAATTACCCTTTAGCTCCCCCAAGTGGATCATTAAAACGTCATTAAAGGTTTGTTGTTTGATTCCAAACTTGCTTAAACTGATGAAAAGGTGAGTACCTGCACTGAAGATAACAGGAATACATTTATGTAAAACTAGTATAAACCAAATCCCTATGTCCCTCTAACTTTAAAGCTTAACATTATGTTCCATTTGAAGGTGTGCACTTCTTAGGAAAACACCCTCTTTTGCCATGAGTTGCAAGAAGTAGCTGTTTAATAGTTGTGTAAGTACTTCTATAGACATAGGAATCTATAGAGATAAATATTTTTTCCACCTGATATGTTTGTATTATATTGTTCAAGAACAGAGTTAATAAAACAGTTTTGTCTTACAAGAATTACTGCTTTAGTTCTGCCAAATTTGATTCCCCCCAATCAGTAGGAGCTTAGTGTGATATTATGTTTACTGAGAAAATCTGTAGCTTAGAAAGGTATTTACTATTGCTATTTTCTTTAAATTGAAAGGATTCTTTCAGAAATGGACAAGAAATTGGTTTGAAGCATTGTGCAGTCTGTCAGAACGAGATAGGTAGCTCTGACCTGCAGGCCTGCTGTCTGAAATTGATTTCAAAGGTCTCACTTCTTCAGTTGATGGCCAAAAAACCTTATTGCAGAAAGTTTTTCATAAAAGAAGGCATAAAGGTCAAAGCCACTGACTCAGGAACAGGACTCTTCACTTGAGTAGGTCAAAATCCAGGCACTTGAAAAACAAGAGAAAAAACAGACTGGGAATCCTAAAAAGAGTTCTGAGTACCTTTGGTTTGGTGGCCCTTGATGCTTAAGTTGTAGATGGAGCAAGAATTTTAAATTAAAGTCATGCCTAATATGCAATAAAAATATGTCAAGGGCTACAGAAATTATAGCTTCTTCATTTCAGCTTTTTAAACAGTTTCAGCCACTGAATTTGACATAAAGCCATACCTAATTTGGTTCAAGAAATCCCTTTGTTCATATTTGGTGCTTCTTTCTCTTTAGCTATTGGGAAATCAACCATGGAGGGGTAGAAACAGGTTTGATGCTAGAGATAATATCTTCTGTTTGGATCCCTCACTACAAGAAGGAAGTTGAGGTGCTGGAGCATATCCCAAAAGGGCAGCAGGTCTGGAGCACCTGTCCTGTGAAGGGCAGCTGAGGGAGCTGGGGTTGTTCAGCCTGGAGAAAAGGAGGTTCAGGGGAGACCTTTTCACTCTACACCTACCTGAAAGGAGGCTGTAGCAAGGTGGAGGTCAGTCTCTTCTCCCAAGCAACAAACAGTAGGATAAGAGGATATGGCCTCAAGGCTCATATTGAATATTAGGAAAATATTATTCACTGAAAGGAAAGCGTTGGAACAGGCTGCCCAGGGAAGTCACCAGGGTTGAGTCACCATCCCTGGGGATATTTTAAAGACATGTAGGTGTGGCACTTAGAGATATGGTTTAGTGGGACTTGACATTGTTAGGTTTATGGTAGAACTCAATGAACTTAAAGATCTTTTCCAATTTAAATGATTCTATGATTAAAGTTATCCTTCATGATTTACTCTTTATTCCCGTAGGACACTGGGATGATCAGAACTTCTTGTCTTCCTAAAAAGAACAGTTCTTACTTTATTTCAACACAGTTTTTTTATTCTTGTAAATTATCATCT
>VZTT01028634.1:43965-61956 GCA_013400855.1 Buphagus erythrorhynchus | reverse complement strand
CCCCAGATTCTTCCCCAGCTTCACGGCCCCTTTTCTGGACTCGCTTCAGCACCTCAATGTCCTTCCAGAACTGAGGGGTCCAGAACCAGACACAGCACTTGAGGCATAGCCTCACCAGTGCCCAGGACACTGGGACAATCACTGCCCTGGTCCTGCTGGCCACCCTATTCCTGATACAGGCCAGGGGCCATTGGCATTTTTGGCCACCTGGGCGCACCTGGCTCATGTTCAGCCTTTGTTGACAAGCACCTTCAGGTCCTTTTGCACTAGACACTTCCCAGCCGCTCTGCCCCAGCCTGGAGTGCTGCAGGGTGTTGTTGTGGCCAAAGGGTATGACTGGCACTTGGTCTTGTTCAACCTGAAATGCCAACACTGTTGGTCTCAGCCTGAAATGTTGAACCTGAAACTCCACTGTCTGTGCACACACGTTCCTCAAGCCCCCAGCTCCTGCCTCCCCAAGCGTGTCACTGAGGCACATGGGGCACCTGCACACCAAGCTGCTGCCTGCCCTCAGGCACCACTGGGTGCTCCTTCAGGGACATATTGCTAAGTGGTTATAAATAGCACTGGTACCTATCTGCTCTGGTTTTGTGCTTTGCTCCACTGCTGGGATCTGAAGCACCAGTTGCTGTGTGAGGCCCAGAGTGACTCACAAAGCACACCAGCCCCAAGGCCCCAGCTGGGAACCACTCTTTGCAGGCAAATAAAAAGCTGAGTTGTGTTTAATTAGATGTTTGTCTCTTAAAGCTGGGCTAGGAGAGCAACTACTGAGCCTTTCCTCAGTTGTAGTCTCTTGGTCGTTGCCCCCGTGTTAGGCAGGGGCTGCTGGAAGGCTCTAAGAGCTGTGGCACACGCATGGCTAAGGGTTACGCATGGAGGGCAAACCCAAAAACTGGCTTCTCTCTGGGTAAGCTCAGGTTGTATCCCAGAGAGGATGCTCCCTGAGGAGGAGGTGAGCAAGGCTGAGGCCTGAGGAGAGGCTGCTGGGAATAGATTACTGGCCTGACATGTGAGAGAGAACAGAAAAGGCCCTTTCAAAAGATTGTTGTGCTTGTGGCATAGAAATTTGAATAGGTCCCTTGCCTAAGGGGAACTGAGTGCCTGAAGGCTTCTGCCCTCTTGGACTGTAGGGTTACCCTTCATCTTGACACAGCCTGTGGTTGCAGTGACTGGATTGGGAAGTACTGTCTGCTGGTGACTTCTCTGCTGCTTATTGGGTGGCTGTTTTTAGGGCCCTAAATTCCATCAATGTGTTTATTTGGCCTGTAATGATCTGGTTCAGTACATGATGGTAATACTTGCCTCTGGGATTGCAGGCGTGGCAGCAATCAAGAGCTTCAAAAGAAAATGGAGACTAGTTTTGGAGGGAGAAAAAGAGTGGCAGGGCAGAGGATGGCTGCTGGAAAACAGTCCTATGGACTATAATTATTAGTCTGGTTCAGAGATGCACAAGAAGAAAGAAAACCCTTGCGAGGAGAGGTATTTTGCTTTGGTGTTTTTGGAGGCTGCCTGTACAGCCTTTGGCAATTTAATAATTTAACTTATGTAGCTATACCCAGTAAGGCTTCATGATTTGTTTTACCTGTGTATTACTTTACTTGGCTTCATCTTTTATTTTGGTAAGGCTAAATTCATCTACTCTAAGAACTGTCTGCTGTGCATACCTGGCTTGACTATTTTAGATTATACTTGCTGACACATTGATATGTTTCTAGAGAAGATTTTTTTATCATACAGGTTTTTCTTTCTAGTGGGCAGTCAGGTAGGAAGAAAAGTTAGGAGTGTGTGGAGGAGTGCTTCTTTGCCCGACAGCTCAGATTTGTATTTTTAGGTGTTAAGCAGAATCAGTAGGACTGATATAAGCAGTATTTAACATATAAGGAATGTTTAGCATAGTATTTAACATACAAGGAATACCATAGCATTTATGTTTCCTTGCATTAAAAAAAAAAAAATCTAAAGCTCTAAGAAGGTGAGTTTGCTCAAACCAGTGGAGTGCCATTCTTTTCTATGCCTATAGGGAGGAAGTTCACTGAAAGTATGAATCAGCCCAGACTTACCTGTCCTGGGAGCTGAGTGGCTTCTGAAGGCACTTGGCATCTTGAGGCTGTACTGGCATGCAGACTATGAGCCAGGAGTGCTGGACTGTGGGGTGAGAGGTGAGCTCAGGGTCTCAGCTGCAGCACAAGCAAGGAGGCAGTTTAGAAGCAGTTTGCTACTTTCTCCCCTGCCAAAACAGCCTTGTTACTACAGGCCTGGTTTATATCTTGCACAATCAAGCTAGGTAATAAATAGTATGAAAACTCCCCTGGGATGAAACTTTACATTTTATTTTTAAGTGGAGGTAAAGAATCATAAGCTGAGATGATTAGCTTTTTATTAAATTCAAATGCAGATGAAGGCAAGGTGGTGTTTCTTCTTCCTGCATGCTGCTTTCACCATAGACTTGTGAGCTGTACTGATAGAACACATTAGACAGCTGGCCATAACTCACATATAAATTGCTTCAAAAATATCTTCAAATTGAGACTTTCCTTGGAGTCCAAAAATGTGTCCTCCCCCGCTTCTTTTGGTATCACTTGCACATTCTTTGTTTTCTTTGTATGTCCTTTTCATTTTTTAAAATGATTTTATTCTTCTTTCAGATAAGAGCTTTTCATTTAGTTCTAATGTTATTATTAACACACAATATGATAAAAAGCAGTTGCTATGTGAAGGTTTGTTTGTTTCTAAATAGACTGCACAACTCTCAGCTCTTTGAGGCATTGTTTTAGCCTTACACAGGCACCAAAAGTAACTATTCAAATTCAGTTATTGTTTCAGATTATTTTTCATTCTTTATATAAAACAAATCTAATTTCTCTTTTTAAATGGAGCATTTTATGATGCTTTCTTAGAAATAAAATAATATTGATCATGTGTATCACTGGAAAATTGGAAATACATCAATTTCATGTTCCTACAAATGAAATAACCCCTGTTCAAGCTTATTTATGAAGTTATTTTATGTGTTCAATGTGGTCTGAGCATGAAAATATGACCTGGCATCACTAACTCCTGCTTTATTACTAAACAATCAAATTTAAATTAAAAAAAAAGTGTCCTGTTTAAATACTGTTAAAGAATGCAGTTACACTGAAAAAAACTTGCTGAGCCTATGTGGCCATTGCTTTGAAATGGTTTTGGTACCAGCTTTCATCAGATAAGGCAGTTAGTGTATCCTGCACACCATCTGATTTTTAGACCTTTTTAGTAATGGAAAGCAAGCCAGTAAAGAACAAAGAAAGGACATGAAATTTGTAGAGAATTGTAGGGCTCTGAAGAGCCTGTTAGGAAGTGGGGAGCTCTACAGGGCACAACAAGCAGTGCCGGCCGGCTGTTCCCTGTCTGACCGGGAGGAGCAGCCTGCTCTCCCTGAGCTCTGAGCAGGGCAGCAGGCTGGAGCTTCTGTTATGGTCAGAACAACCCGTCTGGTTTATTGTCCTGCCCGGGAGTGCTGATGAAACCCAGGGCTGCCTGACAGGTACCTCTGTGCAGCACCAGGAACGAGCTGCACAGCTCCTTCCTTCTGCCACTTCCTGGCCCTGGTTTTTCCTGTCATTACACCTCTGTTTTCCCAATGCAGGCTCCTCCCAAAGAAACAATCCACCCCTAATGACTTGTTCCCCATTGGCCCCAGTTTTGCTACATCTGCACTCAGATTTGGGTTACTTAGATAATCCCAGCCTTATCTGGTATTACTGACACGGTTACCCTGGGGCTGGTGGCCTTGCATGACTTTAGTCCCTGAATGTCCCTGGCAGTCCCCTCCAATTCTCTCTGCTATCAGTTTCTCCTCTAACTCCTCCTTAAGCACCTGTGGGACCCAGCCACCCTCACAGCACTATCTATAACTTTTGTCACCCCCTCGTGTGTTAGTGTTATTTGTAATTCCTAGTGAAATTTTTTAATGTCATGTCAGTAGTTTCACACATTTTGTTCAGTTAACTGAATCTCATGCCAAAATCAACTCCTTAGTCTGTCATTTGCCTGCAACCCCAAGTGAGCATAGCTGAGAGAAAATCAGAAAGTTACTTACTTTTTATCTGAGTGCTGGGCATGTTTTTCTTACAAAATTAAAGCAGACATCAGCGAGGAGGGGAACACTGGCAGGTAGTGCTAAACAAGCTAAAAAGCCTGCACTGTGGGGATCTGTAAGGGGAAGCAGGGAGGGAGAGAGCTTAAGGGATTTTCCTTCTGAGTTAGCTAGAAGAATTTAGGAGTTCTGCCTTTTTAAATGCCAAGTTATCAAGGCACTTGGGCATTACTAGATTTTTTCCATCTGAAGGGCATGTGGCAAATCCTTTTTTTTCTTGTAAATAGAGTGTTTTGAATTTGGATTTAGGTTTTGGAATTTTTGGGTGTAGATCAGAGATTACAGAGCAACATAGATTGGGGGGAAAGTGATTTAATTTCTTCCTCACTGAGAGATTTCTGTGTGATGAACAGCATTAGGTGTTATGTATAGACCTTTTTCAAGATTGGGAGTGATCAGAAAAATATACCAATTAAATTTATTAACCTTATCTTTTCCTAATAAACTCTTGGTCACAAACCTGTGAGCCAGAGGAAGATAAATTGAAAGTTTCAACACAGCTTGGCATATGGTGTCTGAGCTGAAGTTATGAAGTGCTAAGTTAGATTATCAGGCTGAATTTATAATGGTCTTTAGCAAGATGAAAAGTCTTTTTCCTTAAGCTTGGGAGAAGGCTCAAAAGGATTGTTATTTTATCCTGTGGTAAGAGCTGGATGAGTAAAGAAGAAAGCGTGTATGTATATAAAAAGCTAAAAAGTGTGTGCGTGCATACACACATTGAAAAGTTGACATTGCAAGGACCTTCCTTCTCCATTTGAATTGCAGCTGATTGGAACCCCTACCACTGATTTCCCTGGAAGCTTTGTACTAAACAATATTTGAGAACAGCCTGTGCATTTCTATCTGTGTCTATGTCTTAACTCTGGATAAGTATCAACGCACTATTATTTTATTCTAATCATAATTTTTGGTATTATTTTACAGGTTCACCTTGTGTAATTGTTTGGCTTGTCTGCTGTTCCTGATGTGCTAAAACTGTGCTTTGGGAGACTTTTATGGAATGCAGAGCTTATTGCAGAAGAAGTGTGATACAGGTATGTTATATGGATATCAATAGTGAAAAAAGATGTTGTGAAAAGTAGTTTCTGTAAGGAATCAGTGTTTCACCTTAAACAAAAAGAAGTGTTTTTTAAAAATTTTTCTTAATACCTTTTAATGATCCTAACTTAGGACTTGATATTTTTTGTGAGGAGTTTATTTCAAAATCACAATTTGTATAAAAAAACAGCAAAACCAAATAATCTTTGCTGAAACATGATTTTGGAGGAAAAGCATAAAAATAAATGCTGAAAAAAGATCAGCCAGCCCTGTTGCAGTCTCTCTCTGTTATATAAGTTCCTGAATGAAGTCCAGCTTCCTTCTTTTCCTAATGTAAAGATCTCAGTGCTACTATAGTCATAGTAGACAAAAATGTTTTTAATGAGGTTTGTGCTTGGAAAAAGTGTTTGAATTGATTAGGGTGTAATAGTGCATGCAACAGCTGAGATGTAAGAAGTGGCCTTGGTGTTTGTTTCTTTTAGTTACCATGGTTTGTAGTATAACTGTGTTATGCTTGCATTCGCTACTTTATATAATAATTTTCTTTTTTCCAGTGTATAGAAAGTCCCTGAGTTGGATGCATGCAATCTTTTAATTTTACTGACAATTCAAGTTCACTTACACTCAAGGAACTCTTCACGAGCATTACTCTGAAGCCCTGCTGATTTTGTGCACTCTACTCTGTGTGGAGTCAGAACAAAAGGCATTCATAAGATAAAGGCTACATTTGGTAAAAACACCTGCAAACCCACCATCTCTGTATGTAAACACAGATTTACACAGGTTTTGTATTTTCATGCTTAGAATTTGGATTCAGCTGAAGTTTACATCTTTTTGAACTATCTGCTTTTAACAGTCTCTCCTCTTAGGGCCTGTTTTCTGTAATGGATGGAAACATTCTCAGTGAAAAAAAAGATTCTGTCATTTACTACTTTGTATTGTATCTGTTCTTTATGTGAAGGCCTATTCTCAATAAATAGAGAGTAATAAGGACGTCTTCCTGTCACATAAATGTGAACATCCTGTTGCTACACCTTTAGATGTATTTAAATTTTCCTGAAGTAATTTGCAGGTGGGACAGGTAAACCAGACCGTCTAAAAGTAGGGGGAGAGGGGAATGGTTGTGAAGACTGGTGGTAAGGTAGTGCTGGGCAGATTGTAAAAAGATTTAAGCCATGAAAGAAACTGTTAGAAAAGGTAACTGGGGACAAACAGAAGTTGTTTGATGTTTACTTACCTTAAGAATGCTTTAGCAAATACCCAAAACCAGCAGTAATGTGGCTTCTGGAGGTAGTAAGCTGCCTCTGAAGGTCCATCTGCTATACAACATATCTTTTGAGAAGAAATGAGGCAGCAAAGGTGTGTAATATTTTGAGGCTGGGACGTGTGTCAACTATAATGGAAGTATTCTGTAGAAACAATTCACTGAATAACTTATTTATTCTATAGAGGAAACCACACCTGCTCATCAGCCTACCCATAATCCATCTTAAACAAAGCCAGCCCAGCTTTTGACAGAATCTTGCCCTTCAACAGGGTAAAGAGATTCCTGAAAGTTGTTGCTGAATTCCAGCTGGCGATGAATTGTGACTCCTTCATCTATGCTTTAAGCTTATATTTGTAATTTTATTATAGCTAAGAGTCAAATTATTACTAGATCAACACACTTATAGTCAGTGTTTAGGAAATGCGTAAGGAATTTATTAGAAACTGCTGAATATCAGATTTCTGCATTTCCATTTTCCATTGCACATGCTCTTTCCAGTTTACATTGTGTCTCAGATAAATTAGGTTACACAAAATATTTCACTACAGTTATTTTCATGAGTGCAAAAGCTACAAAATGAATAACAAAGAATAATGTTTCATCTTAAGTTATGAAGGTATCTGCATTTTCTCTTGTCCTTTATGCAGCCAAAACTTTGATGTCTAGAGTTATGTGTTATTTTGGAGAAAGTGCATCTGATAAAAGTTTTATGTACAAGATAGATCTTTGTGCTTAGAAAAAATGCAGAGGATTGTCACATTTGGAGCTCTCTAAAATGAAACACTTTTACAAGCTGAAGCAGTATTTCTTGACCAGTTCAAGAGTGCTTTTTCAGAGCTGTATACTAAAGGGTACATCTGTCCTTATAAAGAGATTTTTATGAGTTCGTTTAACCATGCACCAACACTACATTGCATTACTTGCTGTAGTTCTAAAGGTTACTTCATAACTTTAGCTTCAGACTTGTTCCAGTTGATTTGACTTTTACCATTGATTTCAGCATAAGTGCAAGTCTGGAGCTTTACCCAATGTCAGTCTGATCTTTTCCAATTTGAAACACGTTTGAATAACAAGTGAAAATCAGAATGATTTTTTTTATCTGTCACTGAACTTATAATGTGGATAGAGTATCTGACAGTGAGATTCTTGTCTTTCAGCTACCACCACTCTCTTTAGCCTGCAGGAATAGTATGTAACTTAGAGGAGAGAAATACTAAAATTGACTTCCAGACCCTCTCTTGTATTAAAAGCAGGAATTGTCTATTCATGCATCTGCTACCCTTGTACCCTGTGAAAATGTGAAAAATAACTGTTAGCTTGTCATCATCATCATCATATTCCTCTTGAATAATGACTCATTTCTGACTTCTTCTGAGAAGTCTGGCATGGGGGAAAGGTGAGGAAATAGAATCTCTTCCTCTGTTACTTAATTACTTCTTTTTTTTTTTTCTTTTTTTTTTGGGGGGGGGGTTGTAATTCGAAGTAGGAGAAAAAGGCCTGAATAAAAAATAACGAAAAGGTTTGTGAGAAACAGTAATACTTAAGATATTCAAAGATGGCTCTCCTGATTTGATCACAGGGTTCAGATACAAGATTGGGAATTTTAAGATAATCTAATCACACTTTCCCAAAAATAAAGGCCAGACTGCCTTGTTCTCAGCTAAGACTATTTGTGATATTAAGCTGTTGTTCTAAAGAATTTACCCCAGTGATGCATTTTGGTTAATGCTTCTAATAGAGAACAGTAGTTATCCCTTTTATAAGCTGAATGCAGCATCTCCAGCTAAAATCTGATTTACAAATTAATCAGGAAACAGGAAGAGTCCAGACAAAAGGGTGCTGCAAAGGGAATCTCACTTTCTTTGTGTATGCGATTTTCCCACCTTTTAAATGTCATTTAAATAGTCTGTATTACGTTGGACATGCAACTTAACATATCAGACAAATATTGGAGATTTCATCCTTTTTGATGTTTTTTGGGGTTTTTGTTCTCTCTGTAAGGAATGAAGGAACTTGGCATCTGCTGCCTGTGAAAAAAATTCCAAGAGAAACTACACAAATGCTTCGTTCCACTTTATCTCTGCAAGGGGATATCCACTGCAGCCCCTGCGAGTCTGCACCCGTGCCCCGGGCAGTTCCCTGCACACAGCTGTGGCCAGGGAAGTTTCTGCAACCGGGCTGTGGCTGAGCTCTGTTGAACTGGAGGTGGCAGTCACTGACGAAATGCTTCTTAGCTAGAGGTCTGAGGCTTGAGAAACCCCGGCTTTTCTCAAGGCCAGAGCTCTCTCTCCCTGGAATGCTCTCCAGCCCTCTCTGATTAAAGCTGGGAACAGTTCTTTAAGATCATGTGCCAAACGATGGCTGTCATCAGGGTGTGCGTTGTGCTGTGTTACATGCTAGCAGCTCCCTCTAGGAAAAGTCTGTGGTAAAGGGCTTAAACTCGTTTCTCTTTCTGCTTATTTGCTTTTTTCCTGCATCCCAGAAATCTTCCATGTGGCAGTGCAGCAGAGGCGGACTGGCTCTGTGATAAGGACTGTGGCTATTCCTGGTGCTGTGCGAATGCACTGCTGGAAGCAGTGTAGGGTGGCTGTGCTGCCTTCCTGAAGTCTGCCTGTTCTGCCTTGATTGTCAGAGAAGCAGGCACGCTGGAAGAACAATTACAGCGGTTCATCTTGAGTATCTTCAGATAAATTTGAACTTTGAAATCTTCTTTCTATCTGGAGAGAAATAAGTCCCCCTCAAGTAAGATGAAATGGGCATACTTAATTTCTTGTTAGAGTTGAAGCATACAGTTCAAAGAACATTCTTGTTCCTTTTCCATTTCTATCAGCAAATCTTGAGGAAAAAAAAATGAAAGGGAGAAACGCCTGGTGTTTTAAATGTGACAGTTTTCCAAATCTAAGTAATGTTGTTGGTGACTTTTAAAAAAAATATCCTGCGTGTTGTGGCAGTTGGGGATGCAGCTTACCTGAGCTTAATTCAATTACCTTAAAGTGATGAACTTCCTTATGTCCTGGGTCTAATTGTCCCTCTTAACCGCCTCCTTTCATTAAAGGAATGATTTTTTCGTGGGCAGCCGAGGAGCTGGGCCCGTGTGTCCCCTGCTCGCTCCGGAGCCCCCGGGCCGCCGCTCTCGCCGCTCGAGGGAGCTCTTGCTCGGGAAATGACTCCGGTCCCACCTGAACCTGCCTCTACCGTGCCCACACCTAAAATCCTGCTTAACCCCCCTTAAACTTCACTTTGTCACACTAAACCTTTTACATTAAAATTACTCATCTTAAATTTTCAGTTAGGACAGAAATATCAGGGATGGTTTCCATAGTAACTTGAAAATAGATGCTTAGAAACACAATCTACTAAACTGACAGTAAATTAAATTTGGAATAATTTTGGTAATGGGACTTCTGTAAATTTAATAAACTGTCATTTTCAGCAAAATCTGGTCTGTATTTCCTGGTCAGATAGCTCTGGCAGTTGGTTATATTTTGGTATAGGGGAAACAAATTTGAATACAACCCAGTGCTTCCAGTTTGGACCTGGTAACAGAAATAATAGTGAGAAGAATAAGGTCATGCTTTCAAAAAAAAAAAAAAAAAAAAAAAAAAANAAAAAAAAAAAAAGGAAAATAATACACTTTGAAACCTATAGATAACAGCAGAAAAGGGGGAAAAAAGATTTGTAAATGGCAAACAAACTAAAAGCAGAGGATGACTTATGTTTGCAATAGATCTTGCAGTAACAGGGCACTGTAGGGAAGTGCTGTGTCATGGAGAGTGGCAGCCAAAGCCATTTTTCTGTTTCATTTCATGGGAAGTGAAGCCACCTCTCTTGAGTGTCTCAGGATCATAGCTAGGACTTGTAACCCCCCCTGTTGTCTTTCAGTAGAGACCAAGCTTCATTTGTTAAGGGAATTCTTTACTTCCTGATCTTTCACTTTTAAGCAAACAAGAGGAAAAACTCAGTCCTTCAACAAGTTTAGAGATTATTTCCTAGGTTAGTTTCCTAGTTAATCATAAAATAATTTTGAACCTAAACAGTCAAATTTTCTGTTTTCCTACTGATTGCTAAGAGTTAGTGAAGACAACCTTTTCCTTTTTGCAAATCTCTAAACTGTGAATGAATATTTTTTGGAGCCTTCAGCCTGACTCAAAATAAAACTAAAGAACTAAATGGTAGACAGCAAGCCTTTGCCTGGTATCCAAGAAACACACATTTGGCAATAATTCTGGGGCTTCTGATTACAAGCTGAAAGGGAAAGCTTTATTATTTAAAGTACAGAAGAGACTCAGAGAAGCTTTTTCTGTAGTATTCTTGATTATTATAGGAATGTAGTCTGTCTTTTAACAGAGATAAAACACTGCTGCCAAATCACTGGATGGCAGAAACCAGGGTGTAAAGTAAAAGTGTAAGGGCAAAACAGGGTGATGCAAATTTTTATTTTCTAGGGTGTGTTTTGTGTGTATGTTCATTTTAAGAAAGGGACATAGCAACAATATCAGTAGTATTTTCAATACGCTGTAGAAACCATATTGCTTATTTCTGACTAATAATGCCAGCATGTTTAAGGTAGTATCCTGAGTGAGTTGTGCATATATAGTTCACTGTATAATATATATATATATAGTTATATATGTTTGTAATAGTGATTTGCTGTGAAAATTTTTATTTCTAGGCAAGTAGGTTAGCATCACCTCAGGTATAATTTCAAGGGATTTCAGGTTTCAGGGCAGACTTTAAAAAATATATCCTTTTAAGAGACTCAGCTTTTGTCTTTCATCATTTATAACCTATATAACAATGAAGCTAAGACTTGTGGCTTTTTACTTTGGTATTCCAGCATAGAACTGGTGTCATAGTGGTGCACGCTGGCTTCCTAACTACATTCACTGAACAGGGGAGAAGAGCTTTTTTGAACTGCTTGTGGGAAAATGGTCTGTGTGTTGCCAAGTAGTTGTTGCCTTATTAAGCTTTAAAACAGTTTGGCTTGTATAGGGGAAAAAAATCTGAAACCCTGGGGCCTCTAATTCATTCAGTTCTATTCAATTCATCCAGGAACAATCACAATTAATCAAACAAGCTGATCTGGCTCAGGAAATAAAAATACAGAACCTGGTTTTGACAAGCTGACAATTAAGTGAGCAGCTGACTTTGGCTGAGTATATATATTGATAATTTTGTGGCTGAGATGCCCTGGTAGGGTAAGGTCTCAGAACAATAAATACTGTGTTTCCAGCTGGAGAAATGAGTAAAGAGCCCAGCTGCCCTCCAGCATTGCTGCAGCTCACAAACACCCTACCTTCAGCACTGCCTATTCCTGTCAAGTGTGGGAACATGTGGGCAATAACAGCTCAGTGCTCCTGACAGGGAGCAGCCTGGATAACGCCCTGTGAGAGCCAAGCTCTGCCATAACAGGGGGAGAAGGAGAGTTCAGTGCTGGTTCTGAGCTGACAGAGGGCACAGAGCCTGCCTACAACAAAGCAGCAAGATGAGCTAAATCAAATAATAGTTTCCTCCTACTGCTGGCAGAGCTGTATCAAAAGAAGTGTGATATGGCTAGAGGAGATCAATAGAGGAGGGAGTCATCCCTTACAAAATGCTTTAGACATCCTTTGGAAAGGGAATATGCTGTATTAATACTGAGAGACAAGTACTGGGTGTAAAATAGAAATAACTACATAAGTATTGAGGGTCTTTTTCTATTCTATAATATGAGCATGAAGTCTTCCCAAGTTAAAGACCATACTCAGAGAGTGCCGGTATGTGGTTTTTTGGTTTTGTAAATTAGGATTTTAATCCTAGCATCTGCTGCTCTCCTGAATAATTAAAGTAAGCTCCTTAGACTTACGCACTAAGATTCCAAACACTTCTACACAAGTAGTAAATAACTTGCTTTTCAGAACAACCAGATTTACTTCATTCTCCACTCTGACCCAATATCAATAATGGATAGTAATAGCAAGATTTACATCATGTGTATTTGTTCTGTCTAATATACTCCAATTTTCCTTCCAGTACAAATAAATCTAATAATTTATACTCTCTAACATGTAAACTGCTGATATAAATTTATACTAATACTGTTCAGATTAAATTTTTGCTGGAGATAATAATGGGGAAGGGAGGACTGAGCTATTTTACATTTTTGTATTAGGTATGAGAAGGATACTGGCCTGGCCACTAATTCCTCCTCCTGCCCTTTGGCCCTTATTGCTATATTGCAGTACTGAATCCTGCCTGCACTGGTGAAAAGTCTTCAGCTGGCTTGGTGTACAACTGTATTAGCAGTCAAAACTCAATGTAATTTAAAGTAACTCATTAGCTGGTTGATTCTTTGCCTTCTTTTCATGTTTTCAGTCTGAGCAATGAAAAAATGTCTGAAATCTTGCAATCATTTCCAGCATCTGAAGATCCTCCTGGCCTGGTGTTTCTGGGGGGGTGTGTTAGGAGGAAGATTGTTCTAGAATATTTTAATTTTCTTTTCTTTCCTTATGCTTCCAATAAAGAAAGATGGATGTGATCTGGGATTGTGTTTAGAACTTCTTTGTGTAGAAAGTTTGGATTTTATATAAAAGTAAGTGTAATTGTGTACCTGTTTTAAGTGTATTATGCAGATGCCTCTTGAGTGAACTGAGAGCTGATCGCTATCCTATTCATTTTCAGCTTAGTGAGGAGGTGAAGACTATAGGGATTATGATGATATTTACTTTTTTCTGAATGTCATATTTTCTTTTAAATATTATGCTATAACCTTTCTCTCACTGTAGTTTGCTTTGTATGTTAAGGCAAAATTGATTCCTGAGCAGGAATTTGACACAAGACTTGCGTGTTTCTTAAATTTTGTGTAAACTCCAGGTGGTGCATGGGATTTAAACTGGTATTTTGTAGAGCTGAACTTCGCCTTTATGACCCGGTTAAAGCATTTTAACTTGATATCAGCAGGTCATTTGTGAGGAGAGACACCTAATAAGAGTTGATTCAAGCTTCACTTATTTCACACTGAATTTCTACTGTTTTCAACATCTGTTATCTCATGCCTGCCTACTGAAAGGTGCTAAGGAGCTGTCACTCTTATGTCCTAGACTGTCAGTACACCAGATCAGCCCATCATTTTATCTGTCCCTGTGGCCAGTTTGCCATGATGCCCATATATGATGAAATTCCTGAAAAATGCCTATCCTTAAAGGCTGACTTCAAATATATAAAATTTGGGTATTTAATTAACATTTGAAATTGAAGTTGTCATATACTTTACAATCCACTTACATTGATGAGTATTTAAATTTGGACTCTATCAGTGCTCTCAGTCAGACATGCTTTACTCTGTTTGTCTTATGTTCCCCAGCCAAGCTGTTGTATTCCTTATGAATATTGACCAATTCTTAAACTGTTTAAGGAGCTTCTCAGTTTTCAGGTGTGCTTCCACAGTGATGAATCAGGACATGTTTCTCTGCTGCTGCACTTGCTTTTATTAATTAGGTTGGGGATCTTTGGTTTCATTGTTGTATTAGTCCTTGTACCCGAGGCCAGAATTTAGGGCAATGCTATATTAGTAGTAGCTCCAGTTAAAAATATTCTGTAACAAAGTCATGGTTTAGTTGACTTAAGAACTCCAATAATACCTCTTACTTTATTGTACTGTCATTTTTCAGTGCAAGGATTAAATTTTTTGTTATCCTTTATCATGTAACAGTGTAGGAATTGTAGCTGGCATGGCCTTCAATACTCCAAAAACATACAATTACAAATTTCTTTATTCTGCAGTCATGAACCAGTATAAACACTGGCAGAAAGGAGCATGTTTCTTTCATCCTCCCTGTAAGCCCCAGGGAATACCACGGAAAGTAAGCTGGTAGCTAAAATGGATCACAGAGCACTGAGAATTGGAGAAGAGCATAGAGGTGGAATACATATGGTTTTGAAGGCAAGAAGTTTAATTCGGGCTAGGTTTCAGAAGCTTTGATGTGCACCTGTACAAATGTATATTCATATGTCTCATGTCATTATAATCAAAACTACCTTTAATAGATCTTATAAAAGCTAAATCAGCTGTGATGATTAATCCTTTGGTAAATTTGGACAAATGCATGAGGATTTATGAGTATTTGCAAAAATAATTATTTTAAAAAATAACTGAGTTTGTGGTTCCAATTGTGCTTTTAAAATTTAAAAAGCTTTCTGTAAGACTGTACTGTCTGATTTAACATTGTCTAAATTACAGTCTTGCAGTCTTCCTTGCTCAACACAGTTCCAGGGCAGCCTCATTACTTCTTTTCTGACCTTTGTCAGTGAGTTGGCTCTGAGGTAATGTCCTGGAAGGCTTCAAGGCTAATACATCGTTCTGATTTAACAGGATTCCCTTGGTGTTCCAGACTTCTTGGTTTTCTTTCTCTGAGCTATCCCAGTGACATGTACTCAACACAGCACTACATTCATTAGGGCTGAAAGTGTCCTGCTGATCTCATAGCTGAACAACTGAAGAAAAAATTACTTAAGAAGGACCAATCATCCTCTCTAACCTTCTATGTAAAAAGTAGTGCAGGAGGTGCATCAGTGGTTTGTGTCTGTATCCTTTTAAGACTCTATGGCAGCACAAAATAAGAGCTGTTTCTCTAACCAAAATTTATGTTGGTGATTATAGGAATAGCTTCAGACTATAAATTGAGTGCATTCAGAAATCTATTGATGCTTAATAAATCTCTATTGTCTTGACAACTTTATATGCCAAAAGGTAATTTTTCTTTGTATAAATATTGGTGGTTTAGAATTCAAACTTCTTGAAGTGAGTGCTTCAGGGGAACAGCAAGATCAATTGTGTAGTAAAGGGCTTTTATTTTAGCAGAGGTTAAAAAAAAGACTATGCACTGAAAGCTACTTACAGGATTGCATCATCCAAGTCTGAGATATCTATAGATAAGTTACAATTACCTTCTAGTATATCTATTTTCTGTCTCTTCTAAATCTGAGGCCATATTCTATAGGAGGAAAGCAGCTTGACCCAAAAATCTGTGATGTGTTATTTTCTATGGTGCTGTCAGTCACTGCTACATCAGCTGGGAAGGCTGGGGCAGAAAGGTCTACAGTGAGCTGACTTTGCAGCCCTGTCTTTTCTCACTGCAGACTTCTGAGGAGCTTTCTGCAGCTGAGTTGCACAGATAATGATTGTCCATATCTTTCTGCCCTTATGTGGACTTAGGCAAGTGCCACGTTCTTCCTGTGTCTGCTTCAAATCTCTAAAGTGTGTTTACCAGCTCTCTGTAAATTCTAGATCTCCTTTAACTTGAAGGAGACAGGCAAGGAGATGATACAGCTCTTGCTGATAAGCTGTTTAGTGTCATGTGCTTTGCTAGTTCAGCTTTCTTTTTATTGACTTTCTATAGTTCATAGCTTATCTGTAAATAATGCTGAATCAAGAAAAAGAAAATACAGACAAATAGAAAAAGGACTGGTTTTATCCACTTTTGCTTACAAGCGTTAAGATCTGTATTTTGGGGTTTCTAGAGCTTAGGATATATTGTTTCACAGTGCACAACTTGGACAGATGTGATATATGGTGCTTTGCCAAAACAAAGACTGTAATATTCAACTGTCATCTCCAAACCTTATGTTATAGGGTTGGAAAGAGTAGCATTGAGACAGACTCGTTTTGTCAGGGCTGCCTGGAAATAAAATCTTCAAAGTAATAGTGATGGGAAATGCTATATTTTAACTGTATTAGAGCACATTGGTAAGCATATTTCCCAGGAAAAAGAATGCAAACTCCTATGACAAAAACACATGAGCAAAGCATCACTGATACACCTCCAAAGACAGAAATTATGTGACCTCTTGCTTGGTGGTGCAGGTACAAGTAGAATAGGGCACGATGAGTCCAAAATGTGGGCCTTACTGCCAAGAGAACGAAGACTTGTCCTGTGCCAGTCTTCCTTCTGCTCTCTCTAGAACTTCCTGCTGAATGAAAGACAGATGTGGAGGTTTTTCTTTGAGGTTTTTTGTTTGCTTTTATAACACACTTTTGCCTTATGGAGCCATGTTATTCCATGGTCCTGTGCCAAGAAGGCAAGTGGGTTTTTACAGCTTATTTTCCTTATGGAGGCAGAGACATTCTATAGAATCACTGCCCAGTCTCTAACTTTTAAGGTTGAGACCCTGGAGGAGCAAAGACCCTCTAAGCTATAAAAAGCCCACAAACTCAGCTGTCAGGATCTCTGTAGAGTTGATCACTCGTAGGAATAGCAGGTGGCAGCACTATTGCAGGTTTGCTGCCTCCAAGAGCTTCCATGTTGGGCAGCCACCTGCTTTGCCTGTGTCTNATTATTACACTGCTGTGTATTTGAATGTTGTCACTAGCAATAAATGTAAAAGGGCTTGAGAATTATTAGGGAATTATTTATACTAGATTTTTTATGCTTCTTAGGTTGCTCTTAAAAAAATAGCAATCCTCAAATGTTTCCAATACTACAGCAGTTTAAAATCTATTATATATTTATTTTTTTCTCTTGATATTTACTTTTTTTTTTTTTTAAAAAAAAGTCCATTATTGAGGTATGATTTGAAAGGAAAGGGATCATCTCTGGAGTTCAAAATTTCTATTCTAGTCCTCTCTTTCCCTGGGAGAGCAAAAATGTGTGCGTAGCCTTTTGAGCCTGTTGTGGCTCAGGATATGCAGCAGTGGAANGTAGAGTTGATCACTCGTAGGAATAGCAGATGACAGCACTATTGCAGGTTTGCTGCCTCCAAGAGCTTCCATGTTGGGCAGCCACCTGCTTTGCCTGTGTCTAGAGCTCCTCTTTGGCTAGAACATGAGTTTTTATGAGCACCTGAAAGTAAGGATTTCATTTATCATAAAAACTACTTGTTTCTACATAGTCATTACTTATGTGACTAGATTTATCAGAGATAGTATGCTGCTTACACAAATAACTGCTCAGCTGAGTAAATCCTAATGTATTCCTTATCTCTTGTCAAGCAGTCGGTTTCTTCAGTTGAAAGAAANTTTTTTTTTTTTAAAAAAAAGTCCATTATTGAGGTATGTTTTGAAAGGAAAGGGATCATCTCTGGAGTTCAAAATTTCTATTCTAGTCCTCTCTTTCCCTGGGAGAGCAAAAATGTGTGCGTAGCCTTTTGAGCCTGTTGTGGCTCAGGATATGCAGCAGTGGAACTTGAAGCCTTTCATCTTCTTTTTTTAATCTGCCTTCATAGCCACAGGTATAAATGAAGTATTTGTTTCCATTTTCTCTAATTTTCTGTTTAGATTCTACAAAAGCAGACTCTTCTTGGAGGCATTAAATAATCCATTACCAAGATGCTTTTTTCTTGCAATGTTATGGGCTTTTTTCAACAGGGAATGGACTGCTTTGTTCAGTATTGTAATCTAAAATATCTCTTCTTGCTGGAAAGGCTGCTTTTGCTTTCTACCTGGAGATGACTGGGCACTAGATATAGAGAAGAGCTGAGCATAAGTTAAAAAACAATAGATTTTTAAAAAATCAATTAATAGATCTAAACCAGCGAGTGGAGACATTTCAATTTAATATCAAGTATAGTCACTAAC